>WSUE01000212.1:0-66584 GCA_019633535.1 Tulasnella sp. JGI-2019a
GTTAGGCATTCCTTTGTTCTTGTATTCAGGGAGTTTGGTAATCTTCATGTCGATTTGAACTATCCTGGTTATACTATTGTTAAGGGAGGCTATTGCTCTCTCCTTATTTATTTCTTCGTCATGCATTCTCTTTGCGTTTCTTAGTTTCCATATTTGGAAAGCGGTTTCCGATATCATTATTTTGGTTAATGTTTCGGCATTTTGGTTTTTGTTTTTTAGAAGACCTATCCCTAGTATTTGGTTATAACTGGGGGGTTCAAAGTCCATATTGGCTGTTGCTTTGGCTTTCTTCAGCATT
This sequence comes from Tulasnella sp. JGI-2019a, assembly GCA_019633535.1. Classification (NCBI taxonomy): domain Eukaryota; kingdom Fungi; phylum Basidiomycota; class Agaricomycetes; order Cantharellales; family Tulasnellaceae; species Tulasnella sp. JGI-2019a. Next base: position 299 of record WSUE01000212.1, read on the forward strand.
TTGCCACAGTGTAGCCATGTTTCATGGCGCCAGTCATTCTGACATTCAGTCAGGATGTGTTCTAGGGATTCCAGGGCGCCGCATTCACATAGGGCCCTTTCTTCCCAGATTCCTCCCCATTTGTGTATGAAGGTGCCGCATACGGTTCTTCTGTGTATGGCTTGCTATAAGAAGTCTGTTACTTCTCTTCTTATGGGTGGTTTTCTTATGCTTTCCCATAGGGAAGCCTCATGGTAGAGATTTCCAGTTTCAGTTTCGATCTCTCGTCTGATTTTATCAGTTTTTTCAGTGACTTTGAGTCTTCTGTCTTTCCAGCTCAGTGAGTTGGTCCATTTGTATAGGTCTTTGAAGCGTAGGCTAGATAGCTTGGCTCCATTTGATTTCCATTGTATAGGTGTATGTGTTTCATACACATTCGGTAGTGGTAGGTCTAGGGCTTGTTTCGCCATTTTATCCACTTCTTCATTTCCATAATTTCCATTATGAGCTTTAACTTTGTGTATTATAGTTTTGGCTTCTCTCCTTCTCATTAGGTAGAGTGCTCTCTCCATTATATCTCGATTTAGGATTCCTAACCATCCCTGGTTTTCATTTGCAATCCCTTTATTTGTTAGGGAGTTGATTACGTATGTAGAGTCTGTTTTAATGATCAGTTCTCTATTTTTTGGAGTTTGTTCCAATGCCCACATTACAGCGGCAAGTTCGCCTCTATTATTAGTTGGGTATTCACCAGGGATTCTCAGGGATTTCCTATAGGTGGGGTCTGTAGACCATATTCCGGCTCCGCATTTTCCATTTGCGAGTCCGTTCTTTTCTGCTGAACCGTCTGTATAGATGGTCAGGGGGGGTAGTGCAGAGGGTATGCTCAGTTCTCTGTATACCGTTTGTTGGTAGTCTGGTTTGTTACCAAAAACTCTCGTAGCCAGCATAATGTCCTCGTGGTGGGTTATGTCTGGATTGATGATGAAGGGTTCTCCTTTATCTTTCTTGTTAGAGTTTATTACTCTCTGGTTCTTATTTAGATCAAGGTTATCTGTTTCCCTTGTTATGTTATGTTTTGGTCTGCCGTTGAGTACACTCATCGTGGGCTTGATGGCATAGAGCCATTCATTCCTTGTTTGCACACACTCTTGGTGTGTTTTGCATCCGTCACAGGGATCTAGTTTGAGGTTTACTAGATCGCCTTGGGTTTTGACATTGTGTGTCTTCCTTAGGTTGTGAGGTCCTTTAAGGTTCTCATCCTTTCTCGTTTTGTTTGTGAAGTTAGATAACCATATTGGTATCTGTTCTTTGGCTTTTTTTGAGGGCCTTCTTGTGTCGATGTTAACGTTATGTTTCATGGCTGTCGAGATCATGTCTCAGAGTTCAGTAGAGAGGTTGCTTTTGTTTCCTTTCTTTGGTTTCCATGTTTGGTTCATGGCTGATATATTGCGTGTGTCATATCCATGGTTTGATGATTCGTTTAGTAATTCATCAAGGTATTCGCACCATTGTGGTCTGGAGTTTTTAGGCATTTGCCATTTGGCAATCCATTTTAGTCTGGCTGCTTCTTGTCTCGCCTTGATATTGGGTAGGTTTATTCCCCCTTCTTTAACTGGGCGATATAGGTCGTCTAGTTTCATGATAGATTTGGCTTTGTTTTGCCATATAATCTTTCGAACGATGTTCTCTATCCTATTAATTATTTGTTTAGGTGGGTCGTTTGTCATAAGGAGGTATTGTGTCCTTGATAGGATTATAAAACTTATTATAAGTTTCTTTCCTTTGTATGTCATATGTCGGTTGGACCATTTTTCGGTTCGATCTTCCATGCTTGATATGGTTTTTTCCCATATTACTTCGCAGTTTTGTTTATTTCCAACGAATCCTCCTAGGATTCTCATTGATTTTGTATCTTCAATGATTTTTATGTTGTCGGGGAGTGTTCCCCTTCTGTCAGGGATGCCTTGTCGCCATCTTCTGATTCCTTGAAGTGATCTTGTTTCTATCACATCATTACGGAAGTCTTCTGTGCCTACAGGTAGGACTTCCGTTTTGGTTATGTTAAAGTTAGCCGTAGAGGCTAAGCACCATTTTTTTGTTATTGTCATTAGGTGTGACCATTTGTCTTCCTTGGCTAGGAAGATTAGGGTGTCGTCTGCAAATAGTTTGCATATTAGTCTTTCTACACTTCCAGGAATTTTTATTCCTTTAAGTTTGGATCGTCTTAGCATTTCTGCTAGGGGTTCTATTGCTAGGTCAAAGAGTATACACGACATAGGGTCGCCTTGTCTTACTCCTCTGTTGACTTCATATGAGGGTGAGGTCATTTTATTGACTAACACAGATGTTTTGGCATTTTTATATAGGTCCTTAATACGGTTTATAAAGGGTCCAGGGACTCCATAGGCTTGGAGGATTTCCCAGAGATATGCGTGGTCAATACGATCATATGCTTTTTCTTGGTCAAGTGAGATTATGTTCCCATCTATTTCTTTTGTTTTGCAGTATTCAGTTACTACTTTTGCTAGCTTGACATGGTCTAGGATGTCTCGGCCTGGTATAAAGCCTGCTTGGTCTTTATGTATTATGGTTGGTAGCGTTTTGCTCATCTTTCGAGCATAGCATTTTGTTTCCAGTTTGTAGTCTGTGTTTAGGAGTGTGATTGGACGATAGTTTTTTATGTCCCTTTTATCTCCTTTTTTATATATTAGGCACATCAGTCCTCTTTTATATCTTTCCGATATGTTTTGGTCTTCCCTTGTGGGGGAGTTCCATACTCTTGTGAGTAGTTCAGACATTTTGGGGTATTTTTTGTCATTTTTGTTAGGTGGGTTGGTATTTAGCTCTTCCAGTTTGAGCCATTTTTTGTAGAATTCATATATGATTCCATCGTCGCCTGGGGATTTACCCCCTTGGGCAGATTTTATCGCTTCTATAGTTTCATCTATAGATATATCAGGGTTCAGGTTAGGAGCCTCGATAGGGTCAATTTTGTTTTCTTTGGCTAAAGTTACAATCTCTCGGATTGCCTTCATTCTACTTTCATTCATGGGGGGGCATGATTGTTTTTCTTTATGGTATTCTGATGCTATTATTAACATCTCCTTCGTTGTTGTCGAGTTGATATTATCATGGTTTAGTAGGCCATTGATAATTAGTTCTTCGTTCATCGATTTCCCTATCGAGAACCAATATTTGTTTACATCTTCTCCTTGAGCTTTGTATCTAGCTCTAGAGGTTTCTGCCACAGCATCATTTTTGGCTTTTTCTATTTCGCCAATTCTCTCATCCAGGGCTAGGGCCTGGCTTTGGAGATCGAGGTTATTGAGATAGTTGATATGTTCTTTAATCTCTTTCCTATCTTTTTTAAGTTTATTGAGGTGTTTGCCTCTTAGTAAGCGTCTAGCTTCTTGTTTGTTAGAGAATATATCTCTAATTTTGTCTTTTGTGTTTATCCAAATTTCCATTGGGTTATCGCGTTTCATGCGGTTGATGCATCTATTTAGGCATAGTCTGCATTGTTCCATTGCCTCTTCATCTTCGAGGTCTTCTATTTTCATCTTCCATGGGCCTAGGCCTATGTCAGGTAGGTTGTTGTCATATATTTCAGTTGTAGCGAAGTCGTGGTCGCTGAGTTCTTGTGAACTTAGATGATCATGTTTATAAGTTCGGTTTTCTAGATTCTTGTTTGTTAAGATTCTATCCAGTCTAGATCTTGCTCTAGATCCGTCAGGTTTTGTGAACGATGCAGTCCAGGTATATGAGTGGGAGTTTGGGTTATTTTCTCTCCATCCATCAGTTAGGTTGAGTTCATTTCTGAAGTCTTTTAGCATTTTTTGTGTAGATGCCGGGATAGTGCGTGTTGATTGTTTATCAATCGCTAGTTCAACATGGTTGAAGTCACCGAGTATTATCGTTGGTTTCTTCCCTTTAAGTTTTTGGGATAGCGTTAGGTAGAAGTCTATGGCCTGTATTTGGTTATTAGGTGCATAGATATTGACAACTTTAATAGTTTCATCATTTAACCATTTGAAGGTTATCATTTGTGCTCTTCCTTCTATTAGGATTTCGTGTTCAATAGAATCTTTCCCTCTTTTGAGGTTTAGGTTTTTCTTATTTAGGATCATGATAGTTCCTGCCCCGTGTTGGGTTCCTGGGTTTGGGAAGGCCCAGGTGTCGGTGTTCTTATCTTCAATTTCTTGTGAGGCAAGGTTCGACTCATAGGTCTCTTGTAGGGCGATTAGTCCCCATTTGTTCGTTTTTGATATCCTCATTAGTCGAGGTATCTTTCTCTTGTTATCGGGTCCACCGTTTCCTCCAGCTTCTATTGCACCGGATCCACGGATTCCCCTGATATTTAGAGTGGCAATACGCAGTGCCACTGATGGGCTTTGGCGTATGGTGCCTCTATTGCTGGAATTCGAGTTATCTTTATCCACTTGCCCTTTTGGGGCCTTCCTCTCTGACCAGCTATCAGGAGTAGTGGGTTTCTCTAGTAATGACATCCCAGGAAGCGGAGATCCCTTCACTCCTTGGGACCTATGCTTGTTTCTGTGTTTCGTTGTCATCATTGTTTATTTGTTTGTGGTGGTTTAATCTATACCGTGGGGTATAGATTGGGGGGATTTTGGTACCTCCTTACAGTGCAGTAGTTTGTGCACTGATAGCACTTCATAACGTTCGTCGTGTGCTATATTATGTCCGGGTTTTTTGGGGCAGTTAGGGCGCAATAGACGGTGCTATTCTAACGCTTACTATCGGCTTGGATGGTAGGCTTGGACATCATAACATTTGTTGTTATTTATATGTAGGTATTACTACCTGTCATTGGTCATATTTCATGATACGCTTATGTTGTTACATTGTATTTGTGCATGTAGTATATGGGACTTCATGGGTATAGTACTCGTGGATACGTAAGTGGGTAGGGGTTAGTTCCTTTCCCTTTTCTTCTTTTGTAGGCCTTTGAGCTTATCTCGAGCTGAGTTAACTTTCTTAACCTTCTTCTGTTTAGCTTCCAGAGTGAAGGTCGAAGTTCTCCACTTAAGGGTTCTTTCCCCCATTGGTGGTCTGACTCCGTCAGGGTTTACACCCTGGACTTTCCACCAGGTGCAATAGGTTCTCCCGTGTGACCACGAGTGGCAGGCGGTGCAGAAAGGGGCAAACTCAATTCGGGTATCTCCCTTAGGCAGGCAGTAGCCCGCAGTGGATGGGATTGCCCATCCGTTGACTTTCTCCTGGTTGTAGACGAAGGATACTCGCCACTTCCCCAAGACCTCTTCATCTCTGGACGTCGTCGTTCTCCCATCTCTATAAGTGTGGGTTTTCGACGGAAGGTTTGCGTACTTCAGCGAAACCGGGGTTCTAGTTGCTCCTTCGGTCCAGGCGATTTGGTCCCTGAAGGTGTTTACCAGGCCTTTCACTAGGTCGGTTTCGTCGTTTGGGGCATTAGAGATGTCGAAGACGATTCTGTTGCCCCATGACCTCGAGTCGTGGATCAAGTAAGTCTGGGCTGCTTCTTCGTTTTCGTAAGCGAAGCCCTTGAGTGACAGGATGCGTTTGTGCGAGTCCTCGTCATCGCATCCTATGATTAGGTACGGGAACGTTCGTCCATTTTTCTTCATGATCTCTATGATCTCGTAGTCGGCGGATTCGAAGCCGGCGATGAAGCCAAGCTTGTCGACCTTCTCAATTGCTTGGGAGAGGTGCGAGTGTATATCGAAGTCGTCGATGGTTTTATGGGTTACCGCGTTGAAAGGCGTCGCCCATACCCATAGGCTGTTCTCGTTCAACATGTCGATGACGATGGGTCCTGCTTCCGTTTCGTCTACGATTTCTCGGAGGATACGGGGGAATGGGACAAAGATATCCGCATTATCGCTGGGCATTGGTCGGACCTGTCTGAAGAGATCGGTCCTCTTCTGGATCAGGTCGTATGCATACTTAGCGATGTCGGCTTCGTACTTCTCCAGTTTGGACTGGGCGGACGCTCTCTTGAGTTTTTCGTCATCCGAGAGGTCCTCGTCGTTCTCGACGATGGTCTCGATTTTGCGGGCCTTGAGTCGGCTGCCTGTGATGAAGTTCAGGGTTGCCTGGCCTTCGTCGTCACTAGCTTTGCGCTTTTTCGACTTCTTATCTGATCGTCGAAGGTTCATCGTATCAGGTGTTATGTGGATCGGGAGCTCCTGTGATTCCGCGTGGACAGCAGGTGGGGAAGGGGGGACGTCGAGAAGGTCTTCCTCCATTTCTTGGGAGAGGAACCTCATGAGTTCGCTTCTCGACCCAACTGGCTTGGGTGTTCTAGGTCCACGAGCGTATGGCGACGGGGATTTCTTGCTTTTTCCTTTGCCTTTCGGCTCAGGAAGGGTTTTCTCAGACGTGTTTCCGAGAGCGAAGTTTATTTCATTCTGTTCGACCTGGGCCCAGAGGTCCTTCTTCGACTTGAGTATGCCTAATCTTCTTTGGGCGTTGAAGTCCCAGCGAAGGGGGATCGACGTCACATACAAGGGTGGTTGTGATTGATCAGGGGATTCCGGGATGGTCTCCTCTACTTGAGGTTAAGCGTAATATTTAGCTTAATTTTTATATAGCAGGGGCATTTTTGCTCACTATAGCCCGACACAGTTTCCGTGTAGTCGTTCATCTTCTCAACCGATTCCTGGGTGAGGATTTCGTTTCGCGAGGCCATTTCTTCAGTAGGCGTCAGGATGTATGCTCCAATTTCGTTATGGAAGGAGAGGTCATACGATTCAGGGAAGATCAATTGGGATTCCTCCTGAACCAGGTCAACGATTATGGGATCGTTTTCAAGGCCCGTTGGTACGGGTGGTCGAAAGGTATGCGACTTGGATAGCTTCGTCATCGTACGAGTGTTATAAGAGTGTGAGGGGGTAGCCATGTGAATTCTGGTTACTCAGTATGTATTTGTTATTCTTTAAATACATCGGTGTGATGTTATTTTATCTTAATATGGTTTGGTTTCATATTAATTATCGTGATAGTATATGGTTTAGTATATACAAGGTTCGTCCTCGGTTTGTAGTTTCTAGATCATTTATTGTCTAGAATTGTCGCGATAGTATATGGTTTAGTATATACAAGGTTCGTCCTCGGTTTGTAGTTTCTAGAACATTTATTGTCTAGACGTGTGAAGTTAATTCTTATATCTTATGTCTCATATACTCTATATTCATCGAGTAGGTATAGGCTTTATAACGTTGTTATTGTTATTTGGCCCGTGCTGCGTGTCATTGACTTTTGGTCGAGTACATTTGTATGTTATAACATTTGTTGTTATTTATTTCTTACTTGAAATTTTTAGCATGACTCAGGGCAAGTCATGTATGCCTATACGTTGATGGTGTATTATTACAATGGTATTATTGTAATTGTGTTATAGGCCCTTCTGAGTTTCGTCAGAGTGGTTTTGGGTCTGGGACTGTATGGCCAAGATAGAGTTTTTAGGCTCAAGTTAGGACTCGTATTTGACTCGGAACTTGGTTTTCGTTCGTCGTCTACCCCATCGGACGTGGTCCTTTGGGGTATTCTGTATGGTCATTGTTAAGAGGACGACAGTATAGGAGGGTGACTGTGGTCATAGACCGGTGTCATCATCCTTTCGGTTGGACTTCCACCATATTGTCCTGGGCGGTTTAGATCGAAATCTAATCCCATCCACTCAGGCTTCTATGGCTTCTGACTCAACCACTGGTTTGTGCTGAACTTGGCCTCATATGGGTTACGAGTTTCACCCCGCCGCTGCGGTGAAGCGTTCAGCCCCTGGCGGGGACCTGTCATCAGGGTTGCGTGCGAAAAAGCCTATTAACTTGGAGTTTAAACATCTGTTTATACCAGTCTAATTGCGTGGCACTGAGCCAGAGCTTCCTATCGCGTCCGGTGCTGCTTGCACGCATGCAATCGCGTTTTGATGTCAGAGTCAGTGCGGGATTGCGCAGTTGCGCAGGTGACTCGGTGCTGTGGGATCGTCTGATATCCGCATGAGTGGTGTTTCTCAGCTCAGTCGCTCCCCCGTCTGGGTAGTACCAACCCTGCCCACTCGGCTTGAGTTGATAGCTGACACATGTTCTTGGACAGCTGCTTCCTGTCCGTTGCATATTCTTCGTTTCCCCGCCCTTCTCAACCCTTTCCATTTGTCTTTCTGTCCTTTGTAATTCGCGGTTCTACATCTCTTCTCTTTTCTATCTTTACTACTGCATAACTTCGGGTCTCTTTTTCGTCTCTCCTCACTCGTCTTTCTTCACTTCCCTCTTTTGTATAACCGCGACCGCCAAAAACATGACTGTGGCCCTTATGGGCACGTTCGCTATTCCTCTTCACGCGCTCACGACAGCAATTAGAGACCCCAAACAAATGGCGGAATAAAAATAAGACCGGTAGGTAGGGCCGTGCGAGCACGGCAGAGGCTACCATCGTGATCAAGGAACGCCGAGAATACACGTGTGGAAATATGCCGCAGAAGTCAGCATGGAAATCTGAGGTGCGGATAACGTTCCAGTCCGAACAAACCAAAGCTCGTTGCAATAGGTACAAGTGAACTCGGTGAGAGCAGTCTTCCGTGCAGGCCTCTCGGAACAGCCGAAGGATCTCTGACTCAAGGTCCCTTGGTGTCAGCATTGACCAAGTGGTGCAATATGCAGTGACAAGTTGTTCGAGTTTCTTCGATTATTTTCCTTTCTGCGGTACTAATATGTGTCCTTTCGGTGGTTTGCGTGGTTGGTGAAGAGTGCATCCTTCATCAAAGTACGCTCCACCAGCATGCAAGAGCCCTTTCAAACCGCAGAAGACAAACAAGTTTGAAGCAAGCTCACGATTCGCACCCAACGAAGAATAAGACACTGACTGAATACCCAATCGGCCTCACAATCATATTTGATCACCCCATGATTTTATGACGTATGATGATGATCGAATTTTCCTGTGACGGTGTACACAGCACTAAAGTTTCGGAGAAAGCGGCGGCTTCGTGTAAAGTCCGCGATTCCCGAGTAGTCAGGGATCGTCGTTACTTAACGTAGAGTCGCTTGCAAAGAATCGAGTCGAATGGGCACAAGTGATATGACTCGCGTAAGCACGTATGATTGTCGAGTCGAGGGGGTGTAAGAACTGAGGATACAAAGAAATCGTCTAACTACTCATTTATATCCAAATCCTTCTCGCCTAAGTTCTGTCAGTGCGATTCAACTTATCCAACTCCGCTCGCTAGCTTAAGCGACGTTCTCCCCGCTTCCTCCAGCTTCGATATCGGCCGACTCTTCGGCTACGCCTGACTCGCCCTCATCTCCATTAGCGAGAGCGGCGTTTGACGGAGCGGTGACTTCCTTGGCGGGGACCTCGGTCTTACCCGAGTCGCTATCGCCATCGTTACCTAAATAGGAAGTCGTAGAGTTGTAGTACGTGGATTCATCACACTTCGCGTTAGCACCGTGGAATCGAGCGAGAACAGTATCGACCGGAGGATCTGGATATCTTACCCGCATAGTAGCAGTACGATCGTCCAAAGTGAATCATAATTTCCTTTTCTTAACCTAACTGGTAGCTCTTTGGCACGTTGACTATATCACCGTGGCACTTCGGCACGGCGGGATCGACCCGAGATGCACATCCCAGAGCCGAATGGTTTGATTATCGGAGCCGGAGACAAGGCGGTCACCGTTGGGGGAAAAGGCGACGGATGTGACTTGGTATGGATGGGCATTCAGTCGGCTAATCTCTACACCTGTGGCAGAATTCCAGAGCCGAATGGCGCTATCATTAGAACCAGTAGCCAGGCGGTCATCTTGAGGATAGAACGTGATTGGACAGACTCTACCCTCATGGCCCATGAGAGTGGTGAGGAGTGCACCAGTATGCATATCCCAGATCCGAGCGGTGTAGTCAAAAGAGCTCGACGCAAGGCGGTGACCCTCACGAAAGAATGCGAGAGATGCAATGCGAAGCGAATGACCTTCCAGTATCACAACCTCTGTACTAGTTCGCATATCCCATATGTGTACACGCCCATCTTGTGAGCCATAGGCCGAAAGACTGTCATCCGGAGAGAACGCGGCACAACCAATCCAGCATCTACGCTCCTTGGTGACTGTGACTTCCACACCGGTCAGCAAGGACCATAGCCTGATGGTCTTGTAGAGTGAAGCAGAAGCTAGGATATTATGCTTAGGGGAGAACGCAACAGAGGGACGCAAACGGTGCGGCCCTGGAATGCGACAATCCCGGCACCTGTCTGTACGTCCCATATTCGAACGGTGCTGTCTTGACTCCCGGAAGCGAGTTGATCTCCATTGGGGGAGAAGGTAACCGAACGCACTATTTCATTGTGACTCTTTGGAGAGAACGCGGCGGATTTGACACTCGATCCTGTTTGTATCACTCGTAGGCATGGGCCCCATCCCGCCATTTTCTCAATTTGGACATCCACAAAGTCGGACAGTTCCGCTTCGTACATGCTGTACAGATGGCATTTCGGCGTGAACGGCAGTGCTGACGAACATACGCATCCTACGCTGAGACTGATCGGATCGGAGAAGCGTATGACAAAGTGTTGAGCGTCCTTGATTACAGAGATGGTATTCATCGATACATCTGGCATTCCCTGTATTTTATTCGCATTTGGTTCGGTGAACAACACTCCAAGCCATTTCGGAGACTCACCATTAGCTCATTCTCAACGAGCTTAAGAAGCGAAATGGCAACATGGAGACGGCTTAGGGGGCTCAGTTCCTCCAGCCAGCAGAGTAGCTTAGTACAGATAAACGTGTCCACTGCGCGCGCCAGCTCGAGAGTAACCGCTCTATGCGCCACCGCTTCAGCTTCACCTATAGGTTTCGAGAGTGCCAAATGCGATGACCAGTGATAGCAGGAGTACCAGAGGTGAAGTGGAACTGCACTCTGTAGTCGGCGCTGAAGATCTTGTACATCTGAGTTTAGGGTAGGTAGAAAGCTGATATCACACGTATCCCGCTTGGGTAAGTTGTTCATGTAGTTCAAGCATACCCGAGCCAATTTTGAGTGTTGGATCGCGGGATCGGCGAAAAACCGAGTATCGGTACACTGAGAGGAAGTTGTGAGGAAATTGGGGAATAGCGGATGGATGAGACGAAGTGGTGTCAAGTCCAGATCATGGTCAGGGACGATGATGACGGAGTGCAGTTGTTCTAAGGCCTCAGAGGCACGTCGGGTGTTAGGCCAAGCAAAGCCCTCCGGAGCAGGGTGTTGAGCAGGGTGGTCACAGCGCCAAAGACCGAACGAGGTCGCCCCTCGAACTCAGGGTCAGGTCCATTTGGAAGAACATCTAAAAGAATCGCGAGGTACATGACATCGAGAGCACGATACAACCATCGTCCCCTGTGCATCTCCTCTGACCCAACAGTCTTGACGGATGCCCTAAGATGTCCTCTGTCGGTAGTAGCACTTTCAGCTGCGCTGTCCGTCCTTTCAAGCTTTTTGACGACGAATCCCCCACAAACTTCACAGCCGTAGAGGCTACGATGAATAAGTTCTCAGCCATCTTCACTAATCGCTGAACATCATCGTCGGTCGCAACCTCTAGTCGTGTTTGCGAGCGGTCACAGATAAAGTTTGATGTCTGCTTGAACAACGTGATTGTCGATGTTGTGAAATTCTGCCACGTGTGAGACTGCTGTTGTTAAGGAGGAGGTAAATCCCGTCTGCAATGATATTTCGGGGCAACTAGTCATGAGGATACGGATTCGCAGTCGGGGAGGGAGTTGTTTGATGGCACAAGCTAGAAGTTTCAAGAGCTCCTGGGCGTCGGGTATATCACCGCACTCGCCAAGCGAGTCAAAGACGAAGACCAACAGGGCGGGTGCATCGATAGCGTCCTGGAGTGGTTCGATAATCAGCTCGGTGAATTGCGCCGACAGGCCAGATCGATGCACCCCAGGATTCGCCTCTACGGCCTTCACCAGCTTATCCTGAGAGCTGGGGATGAGACTGGCGAGCTGGCAGGCGATGGTTGGATAGAAATTAACCGCGTCTCTGCGATCCGTATAATCTTTTACGAAGAATAACGTCGCGCCCAAGTTACCCGCCTCAGCGCAATGCCTCGTGATGGTCTCGGCGACCATGGATTTTCCCGTGCCCGCTAGACCACATCATCTGTAGTTGGTCGGGTTCCTGACTGTAGGTCCAGCTGCACATCTATTGGAGAAGGGCGATGCGCATTCCATCAAAACAGCTCGAAGCTGCTTTGCGAGAGTGGGAACCATATAGCGCATCTGCTGGTTTCAGGATCTGTTCGAGGAGGTTGCGTCGGACCTATTCGGGTATTCACATCGAGCCGATCGTCCTAGGGATTACGCGGTTAGCGAAGCCCATGGCACCTAGCATCTAAGCGAAACCCACAATAATCCGGACGGCGTCCAATACCACTACATGACGTTGGAGATCATCTAAACGAGACTGGATCTGCGATTCGACCTGGCAGAGTGATTAGTAAGTAAAGAGTTTTCCAAGTTTATCAACTAGGTAAGCACACACCTGGAAGACTTTCATAGCCCAGTCGAGTTTCGTGGAGCATTCCGCGATATGTCTTTGTACGTCCGCGGAGGTTAAGATGGCCTTTGTGAGGGCCGAGAGGTGACGAAGGTTGGTATCGGCCCGGATGATGCGGAGCTCATCTGTAATTCTTGACAGATCATTGCATCATACGCACGTCAGCGGAGCTGGAGGATAAACATTCGGACTTGATGCTTACACAGCGAGGCAGTCAATGGTTGTCTTGAGATTGCCCTATGAGAGTTCCTTCTCCAACTTTCCCAGAAGCGGTGCGAGGATGACAATCATGAGATTATAGGTACGCTTCTGAAGGTCCTTGCTTTAGCCGCTGTTGCCGGACTATGCAAAAGGTCCCAAATATCAGCGAAAACTTAAGGCATGGCTGTTTTCATTGCACCCATACCTCCGCAACGATTATTACCTGGGATGCTGCGTTGATTTCTGAGCCTAGCCGTGGAACGGGAACAAGCGACGAGATGGCCTGAAGCGTACTGAGAGAGATCTTTGTACCGCCCGGTAGATAGCTGTCAACTGACTTAAGTTTGCCCTTGCTTCTGATAAGATATGAAAATAAACTCTCATACATATTTGACCAGCATCCTTCCCTCCCAAGTTCTCTGAAACGTTTTTGTTTTCGACTGGCACCAACAGGCTCAGATTTGTTCAGCTCTGGGATTGGCGGTTCCAAGTTGTGATTGGACGCCCGTTCACCCTTGGCGCAATCGCGAACACTATCGCTAGTCTCAGTGACGGGACACAGAGATGACTAGGGAACTCTTTTACATTGACCAACATCCTCTGATACTAGGTATTCCGAAACATTTCGATTCTAACTGTCATTAACAGGCTTAGGACTCATGAGCTGCATGTCCTTCATCATGGTTGGGCGCTCGTGCACCCCGAGGGAGATCGCGATCGCTGGCGGGTGGGCTTGCAAGAGGAGGGCGTGTGCCGCAACTGAGGTTGTTTTCCATGAAGTAGTATGTAAAGAGCAGTATATGACGATGATGTCGGCATCCTAAGGCCTCGGGTTGCCTCGATGTAAGCACAAGGCCGCATTAGGGTGTTAACATGATCATCTGCTCTGAAACGTTAGATCTTTAACAATCTATACGCGTTTGTCGACATAAATCGGATTGGGACATCGTTGTCACTTATGCAGTCACCGCATCCAATGCAATTTCGACTGGACAAAACCAACCTTGAAATATCTCAGGGTCCCCATGTAGTCCCACAGTTAAATTGAGACACCAACCTTGATCCCTTGAATGCTCATAACTAAATCGCACCAGAACTCGCGCGGGCATGGTTTGCGTTTCAATACCCAGTTAATCCATTAAACCCGAAGAGCACAGGGAAGATGTCCGTACAGAAAGAATTACAAAGCGAGAAATGTAGCGAAGCGTCCATGTCCGGAACATTCACTACGCCAACAATCCGCGACTCGATCAATGATGTTGGCTGCCGGAGTTTCCACCGTTTCCACCAGCACCGCCAGCACCGCCGTTGCCTGAGCCATTAGTAGAGCCACCGTTACCGCCGTTGCCTGCGTTTCCACCATTGCCGTGACCGGAAGTGTTGCCACCGTTGCCACCGTTGCCACCAGCACCGCCGTTACCTGAACCTTTGGTGGAGCCGCCAGTGCCACCATTGCCACCGTGTCCTCCATTGCCCGAACTGCTACTGTTGCCACCGTTGCCACCGTTGCCGCCTTTACCTCCGTTGCCGGAGTCATGGGACGAGCCGCCGCCGTTTCCCCAGCCATTGGACGAAGAACCGCCATTGCCACCATTGCCAGCGTTTCCTCCATTGCCGCTGCCGCTAGTATTGCCGCCGTTTCCACCATGGCCGCCATTGCCACCGTTACCAGAGGTGGAAGTGTTGCCTCCGTTACCACCGTGGCCGCCGTTGCCACCGTTGCCGGAGCTGTGAGTGGATCCACCGTTTCCACCGCCGCCGCCGTTTCCGCCATTGCCGTGTCCGGAAGAGTTGCCACCGTTTCCACCGTTTCCAGCGTTTCCGCCGTTTCCACCGGAATGGGAGCCACCAGAATGAGAAGGTTCACCGCCACGGGCTATCAATGTCAATTATTGTGCATTCAGCTTCACCTTCGCAACATCGCGATGATAGGTGGGTGTAATTACTTACGGACGATGTCACCACGACGTTGCATATCGGTCGGAGCGGCTCCAACGGATGCCAAGATGGCGAAGGCGATGATGGGAGTGATGAAGCGCATGATGGATGAGAGTGTTCGTGGAGTTCGTTAGAGTGTTCGTGAGGATGGAAGAGGGGATGTAAGACTGAGCTGAGGGATATGTACCGTGTTCAACGACTCCCTCTTATAGCCGACCAGGATATCTTCGAACATGGCTAGGAGTCCCAGTGATGACCAATGACCGGCATGCCCTCTGACCTAACCAATACGCAATTCATTCCAATCCATCATTAAACGCCCGCACGATGCGCATGTTTGAATTGAATTCTCACATATAGACACTTGGCAAGGGATCAATGAGGGGAAAGTGGTTGATGCGGTGGTGGAGAGAGGGATGAGGCGGGGTGGGTAGTTCCAGCTGACCTCTTCCGCCTCGTTTTTTGGACTCGAAGAAAGGCAGATGAGGGCCATCCAACCCTTTGCGAGCGCTGTGCGTATCGTGTTCGTTAAATGTGATGTTCGGCACCAAGCATCGGTTTCGACACAGTGGCCTGGAAGATAGATAACCAAATTAGTCGTACCCGTGCACCCCAACTAATTGGGACACTTTGCTGCGAGGATTCACTAGATACAGTGTGCGTAAGTTGAAGGCTTGATGACATCCTAATTCGGGATAAGCTCTGCCACATTTCAGGTGCGTCTATGAAAAGGTGTGGCAGAGTACACGACCGAGTCTGAGTCATGCCTGCCAAAAACCCTGAGAAGCACGCAATCGGCGCTCTTGTGCCTGTCGTGATCGTGATCTGCATGTTTGTGTTGCCGTGCCGAAAATAGTTTGCCAAGTGAATCGATGCCGCCGGAAGACTCGAACAAAAGACTGGAATAGGCCTTGCGACCCTTTGATGATTCTGAAAACATGAGGTGAGCAATCACCGCCTCACCTTTTTTGAATGTGCAATGTGGCGTTTAAGACGTCAATCTACCTTAAGCGCCGAATCGCATCATCTGAAGACTATGTGGCTTGTGAACCAAGGAAGCTCGAGTACACTGCCCACGCTAAACACAATCTGGTATTGTATGGATGATCGCTTTGCTCCGAATGGAACGGCCTCTCATAGCCGTTGATGTCGCCTCAAAATCTTCTTTGGGTTTGATGAAAGTAGGCCTTATTGATCAGCTGAGATGTTGACACTTGAAGCCTCGGCCTCGTGTTCCAACCTCAACTCAGCATCAAGCCACCAGATTGATGCCATCCGACTGCTTCAAGGTTCATCACACTCGCACACCTGCGACTCACTCCGGGGCGAGGCGCGTTTTGTGTAATAAACAACCTTTTCTAAGCACGTGCAATGAGACGACTTCACACAAGCTGCTCCTGGCCGAGCTGCTACCCGGCGTGGGCGGTCAATGTGTTGGACTTGTAAACGCGAACGGATCGTGGAATATGACGTGGGTTCAGAGAAATGAAGCGGCTCAATGACCAGATGATCTCGAGAGTTCAGCTTACCAGACACACACGCGCGCGCGCGTAAGCGATATAGTGCGGCACGAATACCTCCTGGACTAATCATGGATGCGTTGATTTCGGGACTAGAAAGCAGTATCATAGGAGCGAACATATGGAATGGTTGTGGCCCTCACATGGCCTTGCGTCGACCGTGAAGTCGATCTCGCCCTTGCAGTGATTTCACACGATTGAAAAGGCGACCTAAGCTGTCTTTGGACGACCAGTTTTCACGTCGTATTTCAGCGAAGACGAACGGTCGATATCCCTTGATCAAATGGTTGCGCGTGAGCTCGTGTGAAGTGCGCATCCCGGCCTTTTATCGCGAGCATGACCATAACTTCTCAATAAATTGCGCTTCGATGCGATAGAGTATGATAGGCACCGCAATCAACGGTAGCATAAGCTCTCCAAATCATCAGCACAGTTTTCAAATAGACTTTCCACTTACGTCATCGGCGAGGATACGGTTTTTAAACCTCCCCTAAAACGAAGACTTTCTGCAGGGATCTCCAGGAATACCCGTATTGCTGTGTACTGCAGTCAAGAATGTATGTATAGCACAATGCCCATAAATGGTAGACCATCCGCAGAGGATGCTGCGTGAATTAATCGAGTCCGTATCCGAGTCCTCTGTGCGCCTATCAAGTCCAATCATCCCTAGCCGTCAGCAACAGAAGTACTACTAAACTAGTGTCATTCCACCCCCACATCCGACATATCACCCTCGTAAAATCCAACAACAAGAGTTCACCGGCACCGATCCCCCACGCGATTAGAGCCCCCCTCAAATCCGAACTCCAGACTTGAGATCCCAAATAACAGAGACGCCAACCGTCATACATGATCCATGGCGCATTCCAGAGAATCTGGGGGCCTACGGCGAAATCTAAGGATTACGATGGACCGCTGACCTGTGTAGTAGATGAGAATATTGTAATATCCTACTCATACACTTCCCCCGCCACCAAGTACATATACTTGACATGTCGACCATCCGAAGATATGAAATGATAGGGGCATATTTGACCGTCAGCGTGGCAATTTCCGCACCGGAATACACATCCCAGAGCCGGATGATGTTGTCGTAACCTCCCGAGACCAGACGGTCGCCTCGGGGCAAGAACCGGACAGACCTAATCGTATCACTGTGGCGCCTGACCGCAGAGAACTTGACCCCGGGCTGCACATCCCAGGGACGAACGGTGCTATCAATGGAGCTGGAGGCAAGTCGGTTACCACTGGGGGAAATTGCAATGGAGGTGACACCAAAGGCGTGGCTACTCAGTCGGTTAACCTCTGCACCCGTCACGGCATTCCAGAGCCGGATGGTACCGTCATTAGAGCCAGTGGGCAGACGGTCGCCTTAAGCAGAGAACACGATCGAAAAAATCGCATCACTGTGACCCCCGAGCGTGGCAACAACCGTGTCAGTCTGCATGTCCTAGATCTGAGCGATATTATTGTAGGAGCTCGACGCAAGGCGATTACCTTCAGGAGAGAACGTGATAGGTGAAACACCGTCTCGGCGAGCTTTCAGTTTCGCAACCTGCGTTCCCGTTCGCGTATTCCATACATGAACAAGCGCTTTGAGTGGGCCATGAGCGAGGAGATTACCGTCCGGAGAGGTGCGACACATTGGATCGCGTGGTGCTCGTTGATGATCGCAACTCCCACGGTTGTCATATGGCACGACACCGCCCAAAGTCTGCTTGGAGACAACCCACCCCAGAACACTTATAAAAATACCCCATTATTCATTCCCACAGTGTCCCCAAGAAGTATAATAAAACAAATGATGAATACATAATGTACACCTAGTCAACTACCCTGGCATCCCAATGCAAACACCAAGACTCAACCAACCCCTGACCAACTACATTCAACCATTGTATATACATAAGTGACTGAGACAATCTATCTATACTATGGGGAATTGCACAGAAAGCATAAAAAAATTAACAGCCCGGGGATTGAATGAACTCCCTTGGGTTGGCCAACCTTGAATAGTGGAAGGTACTATAGATGCCGGATACAAAATCTTGACCTTCCGCCACACACGAGCTGTGTGTGGTCTCTTGAAAAATCATATTATTCCCGCTACCTTGGTAGTGGGTTTTTGTCGGCAGTTAGCCCTGATATTCGCTTAGAAAAAACTCATAGCAAATCTGAAAGCTGTTCAGTGTGAATCGAAGCACACGGCGTCCTTTAGACGATCACCTTAGCCTCGATCAACCCCGTGACTGAACCAATGACCTACACCACACCGCGTCGATCACGCTCTTCAACGTCCATTTTTGATTCAACGTCTTCAATGCAATCCGAATCTAGTTCATGTGAAGGCATCCCGGCCCTACTGGGAGTGTTGGCTTTACATAAGCATTTGCTTGATAAAATGACAAACGTCATATATTAACGGCCTATGGCGAGCCTATCTCGCCGTGGGATACCACTTAGAGACTCAATATGCTTCAAGTGAAATCACCACTGCCAATTTGAAGCTCTTCTGTACTGTTCTTAACAAGTCCAGCATGGCCAATTTGCCATGGGCTGATCCTTGTTAGCATATGGGTTGGAAGATGTGGATGCCGATATTAATCATGACTTGCATGATTTGGATAAACTAGCGTGACCTGCACCTGCAGCTTTTGCATCCTCATATGGCATTGACACTCTCCCATCGAGAGCCAATATCACCCCACTCAAGTGACATAATTTCAGCTTCAACAGTGTTGATTTGTCACCCTCAAAAGACAAAACGGTATGTGAATGATCTTCTTAGCTTATCGCACTAAACGAATACGCTATGCTCAAACTCCGCACCTCCTACTTACTAAACCACAGTGGTCGATCAGGATCCACGGATCTTGAACCACTGTCTAATGACAGATCACCGACCGCAAAATGTTCTGTCATCCTTGTTACGCAGTAGTTAGTATACAATCTATGTGTATAAGAAAGATTTGCCAAGGGGATGAATTATCGTGTGGGTAGCGGGCCCCGCCGTGCTTGTGAGGCCCTACCGCAGGCCTTATTTTGTTACAACCCAAGATCGTGCTCACCTATCGGCGTGATTAGGTCATCGGGTCACACAGTGCTTGACAAACAGCACTATTATACGCAAACGACGCTTATCCTTCGAAGCAGGACAATCGTTAAAAGTGAATACACAGGCCAGGTCTCGAACGAGGGGGAGAGGAAGTGGTAAGCGGGAATCCATTTGCAGGAGATGCTTGTCGAATCTATCAGATAGTCTCCGAAGGGCGTCTTTGCAAGGGACTGATTGTGGCTGTCGGGGAACTTAACTCCCAGAGCAAGGCGAGGCACTTTTCGGTGTTCGGCAATTCGGGTGAATCGAGTGATCTTTACTTTCATTTGTCACTCTACCCCCGCGCATAATCGGCACCAGTTCTCAGAGCTTCGCCTTCAGATATTAGGATTGCTTCTGGTTGCAATTTATTTTCATTGCGGCAACCTCGGAGGCTCAGCTTGTTCGAAAGAACGTCCATCTCGCCATAAAAACACGCCAAGTCTAAATAAGTAAGGCGACAGATGAAAGGTTATAAGACGAAAACTCAGAATTGAACAAAAACAACATTGCAAGGAACGAAGCTCAGACGGCCCATATAAGCGAATTTGAAGAGAAACGACGTGAAGATACAATGGCGCCTAATATTTTCTAGTAGGAGCCGTACGAATTGCCTGAAGAACCGTATGAACTTCCCGAGGAGCCGTACGAGCTTCCCGAGGAGCCATATGAACTTCCAGAAGAGACATAATCGCCTCCTGAGGAGCCGTAGGAACTTCCAGAAGAGACGTAATTGCCTCCTGATGTCCAGCCCTGGTACTGGTTTGCACACTATCGGTAAAATGGACAATGTATTAGGGCAGTTTCTCATAGCATCGGGAGGGAAAGGACATACAGTGTATAGACAGTTGCTGAGCTGGGTGTTCTGCGCAGCTGCGGTTTGGACTTGGGTCACTGTAGCAGTAGCGGTGGCAGTTTCCGTGGCCGTGGCCGTGGCGGTTGTAGCAGTCGTCTGGAGGTAGGTGGTCGTGACAACCTATTGAGTTGAAGGCGATTGCAATTAGCTCAGAGCCTCGACAGCAGGGGGAAAGAGATAGCTATTGCCACTTACAGAGGTCTGTGTATGTTCCACAGTCTGTGTCTCATTCATCACCTCGGTCGACACCCAGACGCTGGTATACGTCGTCGGAACGAACTGGGTCTGGGTCGCCACAACAGTCTGCGTAGCGGTCTCCAACATCGTCTGAGTCGCGGTCAACACGTCGGTCATCGTATGTTGGACAGTGGCCGTGTGATCGATCACTTCCGTTGACACCCAGACTTTCGTGGACGTCGTTGGCACCAGCTTGGTCACCACGTTTGTTACAGTGGCATATTGAGTGACCGTGTTCTCTTGCGTGAGGGTAGTCGCTTCAATCTGTGTGGCGGTGGCTGTCTGCGTAGCGGTGTTGGTGACGGTTGCAGTCGCGGTCGAAGTTAGGACGTGTTCAACAGTCTGGGTGTTGTCGATGACTTCGGTGGAAGTCCAGATCTTCGTGACGAGCGAGGTCATGACCTCCTTTTGAGTGGCAGTCATGGTTTCCACAACGGTGGCAGTCATGTGCTCAGTCATGGTCGCAGTCTGTATTCAGGACAGATAAGTTAGCTAGTACACAAAACGGGAACGGGGGCCAAGATACCCACCATGGTCACTGTTGCAGTGGCTGTCATAGTCTCCGTCATAGTCACAGTCTGGGCAGATCCGGTGTACCAGCCATTGCTTTGGCACCAAGAGCCTTCGTTGATACTACATTGCGATTAAAGGTGGCGTTAGTTCACAATCCTACGTATCAAATGAGGCATCTACTAACATGTTGTTTATAATGGTCTGTCCATAGCAACCAGGCATCGAATACTATCATCATAGATATGCAAATGATCAGTTATTAGGTTTTTCAGTGCGTGTCGCAGGACGACAGTACTTACCCACGAGTCTTGCATACACTGTCCATTCGATCCCTTGGACCACCCATAACCGCACTGAAGCTGTTGATATCCTCCAGCTGCCATGGAGCTGTACGGCATCGCCGTATAAATGTTGTAGGTGGAGGTCGCCGCTGCCGTGGTCGTGGCCATAGCTGCAGCAGTCGTGGTGGCTGGGGGCCCACAAGCCTGCCCTGCGCTGCAAGAGTCGGCAACCGCGGTTTGTGCAGCATAGCCAGCAGGGTACGTGGCTGTGGCCATGGGAAGAACTTGAACGGCTTGCGCCGCTGCGAGGCCAGCGATAGCGAAGGTGATGAGGAAAGACGCCATTGGTTTCAGCGTTACAAAAACAAGAAAGAAAATAAAAGAAGTAAAAGAATGAGTGGGGAGATTAAGAGCAGAGCGATCAACGCTGAGTAGGCCGGCTAGGTGCTGAAAATCTTCAAGAGGCGGGAAATGAGTTAGCTCATGTAATTGAGTCGTATATATTAAACACAACTCACCAAAGACGAATCAAAGAATGAGAAGCGTAGGCAGGCGGGGGAAAGATGGAGGATGAGAGCACCAAACGGCAGCGACAGCCACCGTATTTGAACTGGTTGCCATTTCTTCAAGAAGTCCCGCAGTCAACAACGACGACCGCAAAAACCCTTGTCTCCCTTGCGACAGTCGACCGCGGCCGCTTCTTATCATGGCTTGGCGGTGTGTAAAATTAGCGAACCTGGGTCTGTTGCCGACGACCAGGTCTTTTCGAGAGCAGATCGAACCTGTGTCACCGTCGCGACAGACCTTCCACTTCACGGCACCCCGAGCTGCCCGCGCTGCCCACAAAACCTAGAAGCAAGTAAAAACCCACGTGCTTCTAACGAAGTCCTGTCATCGTACACTGCACCTGTCGCAATCGAGAAGCAAGGGTGGTAATTGGAAGATCGGGACTCGGACTCCCACGGAACGACGGAACATCCGATTATGATTATTGTAGAAATGCAGCAAGTCTAATGCAGAACAACAATCTACGTAAAGCGGTGCATACACTTGCGATTGTATCCAATGCTCGCCAGAGTAAAGGGTTAGAGTCCATCTATGATGGTATCGGAGACATTCCCTTCGGAAGAGGGGCGCTGGCCGCCCTGCCAGCTCCAGCGCCAATGTTCTTCCCGAAGTCACCATGGACGTCCAAAAGGATTTTGAGCGCATTCCGCGCGCGGACTCTTGACATGTCCTCGGGGCCGCTAGTCATTAAGGTCTCGAGCTTCTTCGGCTGCTGTTCACCCCATGGGTATGGTAGGTACTACAAATTGATTTCCAATGGAGTATGTTAATAAAATTAAAAGGCATTGCATGAGGGAGGAAAGGTAGTAGGACGAGCGACGCACGTTTTGGAGATATTCGTAGGCCACCAAGGTGAAACCGAATTGTGGGCTGCTGCGAATCACACGGGCTGGCCCACCCTTGAAGAAGGCTTTGAAACCTTCTTCACGATCTATACGGGAACAAGAACGATAAGCATCCTAACTCCAAGAGGATGTCAGAGAGCCTTGCACGACTCACAGATCTTAACGAACGCATCCGTCAAGCCAGCATAATTTGATTGCCCTTTGCGAGCTTCAACTTGCAATCGTGTCTTGACAACATCTAGGAACGTCGTAAAGGGTCAGTCATCCGCATCATAAGCATGGGTGTCGTCATCAAGGGCCTCACCAGCAGGAGTTGCCAAATACGACGCGGGCATTCCTCTAGTATCATAAACCCAAAACTTAGTGTCCGTTAAGAGTGCAGAGAACCATTGCAAAATGCTCACGCGATTGCGGCGGAAGACAACAACTCGGTGAACGATAGCTTCTTCCCATTGTAGCCCTCCCCGAACACATTTTTCTTCAGATGCGCGTAGGCAGGGAAGTATATTGCTGAGAAAGGAATGTCACGAAGCAGGCACGCCGAGGCGCCCTTGTACAATCCGACTAAACCAAGCTGCCGGACGATGTGCATCGCGCCTCGCGGTACGGCACCTTCGACCTTAGCTGCCTCGCCTTGAATCTGAAGCCGAATTTTTCTATGTGTATGAAAACATGAGCATGAGCTATTGGCTGGTTGCGCGACAATTGCATATCACATACACAATCTCCAAGGGATTGGTGAAAACCTATGATTACAATTCGTGCTTTGATTAGTATAGACAAAACAGGCAAGAAGTGAATCATTTGTCGCACGAACCACTTGGCATCCACCAGCCGTTCCACCAGCAATGATCTCCCAGATGAGTGATATCCTCCCGGTCTCCGGATCCATGGCTCGGCCACGAACCATGTCGTTTACGGTCAACTTGATGGCCTTTTCTGGTGCCACTCCCTAAGAAAAGATTTAATAGAAACGGTGCTAGTTCAGCAACACATTCTGGGATTCAGGGAAGGGTTCACAATTGAGCCACTTACAAGTAATTGAGGTCCCAGACCGCGGTAGAAGCCCAGAGCGCCCTCATTCCGGAAGACCTTTTTCACACAGTCCAAGCTGTTCTTGTACAGCAGTTGACCGACGACCGTACTCCGTTGGTTTTGCATCCTGTGAGAAAACGAAGGTCAGGACATTTATGGATGACTTGCATGGTGGGAAACGCCACATACCGTGTCTAAGAATTTGAGAAGTGTAGACGAACAAGGTCAGATCTACAGCGCAAGACTCTGTGTCACAATAAACGCCATACCTTAACTTAAAAAATTGGCTCTATAGTCAGAACCTGAAGTATCTCGGATAAGATAGATCAATAACTCACCAAGATCAATCGGATAGACAACGCTTGCTCCAATACCACCGGCGATACCACCCAATCCAAAGCTATACGCGCTCCTTCCCACCTGCTCCAAGAAGCTATACTTGGGCTTAGCCTGGGCTTCATCCACATCTGCGGGACTTGTCCATCTCGGGTCAAGCAGACTCGCGAAGTCGATCAGAGCAAGGCGTTGGCTGGGCTGTCCCCTCGAGGCGAAGTGAAAGATGATATCAGCCTCCATAGGTGAGAATAGACCATAGCGAGTGGATGCGGCGGAGTAGTTAAGGAAGTCGGATTGGTCGATTCGCCCGTCTTTGGATTTCGCAGTGGCTTCGCGTATGACACGTTCCACCATGTCCATGTCTATCCATTAGGTAGAAAAGTTCAAATTGAAATGGTTGGGCAAGCGAAGTGTAATACAAATGGAGATCATGTCATACCTCGGATCACGTTAATGAATGCATGCACTTCACTGAAAGAGATCTTCTGTCCTGGCGAGAGCGTGCATAAGGTAGGTAGACGTTCTATGACTGGTTCGGAGAGCTTGTGTCCTGCCAAGTCCTAAACACAGAGAAACTGTTAGTCCCAGTTATGCCCTCCCAATCGCTCAACAGCATCATACCATGACAATCTTTTTGAACTGGTCCGGAGTGATGAATCCATCTCCGTTTGAGTCATAGTACATGAATGCTTGCCGGAGACGTTCCCCTTGCAGACCCTTCATGAGCTGCGTGAATTGGTTGTAGGATAGGACGTGCCGGCCATCCTTCTTTCCGAGGTACAATTTGACCCAGTCACTAGACAGATATACGATGAGTGGGTGGCATTTATAACGAACATCCTAGGGACTCACCAGTCAAAGTTGAAGGGTATGCTCTCCGCGCTGACATTCTCCGAGTACACTTTCTTGAGCTCATTAAAATCTATGGACCCGCTCCCGTCCCTATTCAAGACCTGTCAGCCATATGCCTCTTGACTAGTGTTGCCGCACATAAGCCCAAGGAGGTTCGGCTTGGTCGCTTAACGCGTCCGAGCCCGGCAAGCCCCTGGCCTGGGCACCAAGCCACCATGCCCGTCAGTAGCTTGGGCTTGCGGTAACACGACAAACAACATCAATGACTAAAGTACTCACTCATCGAAGTATTGAAATGCGATGTAGTAGTCCGCGTCTGGCCGCTTAAGCAAGGTCTCAAAGAGGAGGAAGTCGTCCCATGACACGAGTCCTTTCTTCTGCGAATCGGCAACCCGAAACAGTATAGCGAACGAATCCCTATCGATTCGGTTAAGGTCGCCTTGAGATGCGATGGCGTTGACGAATGATTCGCGGTCGAGAAATCTTCATGTGTGTGCACCGCGTGTCAATGCAAGGCAATATTCCAATGTCAACCAATATCAACAAGCCTCACTTTTCATTCCCGATCGTCTTCGCTTTGGAATCGAACAGGCGTCTCCAACGCTTGATCTCTGATTCGGGCGCTTTGATGACGGATCGAGGGACGCTTGCCAGCTTCGCGCTTGCCGGGCTGGTTGGGGGATTGCTGCTGGCCATAGTGGCTTAGTGGCCGAGTGGAAATGATGATTAGGAAATGAAAGCTAGTGATTGATGAGGGTATATATGGCGATGTCTATAGAACAAATGGTACGCCGACAAAGTAGCTGTAGAGGCCGATAGCGTTGGTGAGCGGGCCTGGCACTGAGAAAAGGAAAGGTTGAAGGATTAATTGAGTAGCGCGTGGCGGGTAAGTATGTACGTAAGCTTTCGGGGTTTTGCTAGCCCCTTCGCGAACTGAGCCGAGGTCAGCCACTCACGGATATACTCGTCCTGGGGCTCAAGTGAATCCGAAAGGCACAGGATGCTCATTTCAGTGAAGGAACGAATATCTTGCCACACCAGGCAGCTGGACGCTATAGCATCCGATAAATAATACGCGTTGAGCGACGCGAAATGAAGCTGAAGGCAAAGGGCGAAATACGGTGGCACAAAGAATACTTCAAAGACTGGGAGGCTAGAGTTGAAGAAGGAGAGATCAGGAACCGGAATTGTTGGAACCAAGAATGATGATGCTTCCATCCTCGTGAGAGCCGCGTGCATAGTCAATCTTGATGCAGCAAACAACGCTGTCACTACGCCTGGTACATATATAATCCAAACTTTGCTGTAGAGGAGAGGTTGGGACTTGGACCCCATCGCATCGCCCCCGAATGCAGTTATTTGCTTCCTTTGGCTGTTTGCCTCCCAGATCACCTTCCCCAAAGCTGCATCTCAGTACAGAGCCCCGTCATCTCGAGAGCGGGGTGTCGTTTATGAACCCAAAACGAGGTCGGCCCCTGTGGGCAAAACGTTCATGAACACGATCCTTTCGGCCTGGCCCATCAACGTAGTACACACCCCTGGATAGATCTCAACAGCAACCACCCCTTGATCGGACTCTGATACGAGATTGTTCCTAAATAGGCTATAGATATATACCATCTGAGGTTCTGGCGTCGTCGTGGGATTTACAGGCGGTTCCGGCCACAGTTTGGCCCAGGCAACAGTTGTGACCGAGTTTTCGTATCCAAGTAGTGTCGGGAGTAGCAACTCCGAGCACGCCGCTCATATTCAGTGGAATTGCAATTGTCGTGAGAGCCAGAAGCGATCCGGAGATCATCAGCTGAGATCGCAAAGGAGGTGACAGAATCCATGTGTCCGGTGAACCAGCGGGCCATCGCTTCCACCCGAAGCCGAGTCCACTCTCAGGATGTTGAGGCGACGCGGTCGTCGCTCGCCGAAATTCGAAGGAGCCGATACCCACATTGTGGCCTCTATATGCGACGACTTGTATTCCTGCTAACACTCTCTACAGCCGACAGTTCTCTCGCACTGAATTCGGAGGAACGTCTGCCAAAAAGACCCCCACCCCCCAGACTCGCTCTTAGTGCCTAACGAGCGTGGTACATACCCATAGCTCGCACCGAAATACCCAGCGCTATGCGGCCACTATTGAGTAAAAGCGCTAGCTGAGAAATTGGATGCGGCTCGAGTGTGGTGATGCGAACGGCCATGTTGGTCATATATCTGCCATCCACAGAAACGTGTTGGCCAGCGTTTGTCACTTCCGTTCCGTCTGGGTGCCCGGTTGGTTCTGAAGCCACCAATTTGTTTTAGCTGTGGTCGCAGAGCATGCATGAGTGAGTGCGATGGGCTATTCAGAATACCCTCCTCGTACACACCCACCTCTTCTTTATCACTTTGAAATTCGAACCCTCAATTTCGAAGTGATGGATAACTGTGTCGAAGAAGGTCGAGGATTGAAGGCAGGCACATTCAGGAACGGGACATCTCTAAATGGCCGGTTCGCTGTTCAGGGTCAAAACAACAAGAAAAAATTGCTGCCATCAGGAAGCAGCAACTATCACCAACTACGCCTACTATCTGTCCCGATGGTCTCTACGGCGCGAGGTCGAACGGCGATCCTGGTCGTACTAATCGTCGTTAGCTCCAGCTTTTTGTTTCTCGTGCGGACAGACAAGGTCTCCCTTAGCTGGCCACGCGCGTCGCCAAAAACTCTAGCGAACGCGAACTCCCCCTCACCAGACACCTCCAAGTTCGCGGATACACGCTTAACTTGGACGGGTAGCAGTATACCTCAGACGACCCTCCAAGTACATGTAACTGGTAAGCACAATTTGGGAATCAACATAGTATGCCAGCTCATCGCTGCTTTTCGACGTCATACTAGGATGGAGCGTCTTCGACAACCTTTATGCCCTCAATGGTACTCTGTACATCGTTACCAATAGTCCAACCACGTTCCCTCCGAGAAGAGAAGTGACATCTTCCAAAGCTGAATTACAAAACGTGGAGGGAAACGTTGAAGCCCGGGAACCTACAGACAGAGATATGCAGATCATCAGTACCGCGGAAGCAACCACGTTATTCGGACAATCAGCCAGCCGTATGAATGGAGTCAATGTATGTGTTCATCCCGCGTAAATACGCCTTTGGTAGTTGAGTCTAAATTATTTTTTTTATTATTATTGGTCCTCTATCCGAAGATGATAACAAACGATCCTGATCAATGTAAGTAGGCCAATTCATAACACCCCGTCGAAATCTAACATTGCGACCGTTGTACACATAGTTCTGGGCCATTACTATCACTTTTGCGCTGGTCAGTCAAGCCCGGAACAAATCTTCCTGTCACACCGGTACTAACAATCGTGTACCAAATTAGAAACTCTGATCGGCATCTGGCGCACATACAGCTCCCTCGACACAAACATCACTCCAAACGGCGATACCGTCCTACCTCCACCAACCAGGCTCATCTTCCCCCACGGCAAATCCGCATTCCGAGATCATGCTGGAGTAAATCATGTCGTGCTCCGCGCCGCATTTCCTTCAATAGCGATCGAGTACGAGTGGGACTGGGATGAGCGAGCATCCACCGCGAAGCCATTTGTCATGGACCGCGTCATCTTGACGGCGCGAAGTACGACTGAGCGAGCGAAGGGCTTTGATCCGGATGCCAAGATGCTCGCCCTCGCCGACAGACTACCCAAGAGCCCCTACTGGTGGACTCCGATTCGAAAGCAGGTCCTCGAGTTCGTGGGGGCGTCTCCAGAGACCATCATGCCTAGCGGAACCGAGAAGCCGGTGATCACCTATATCTCACGGCAGGGCAGCCCAGGCCGCAAGCTTGCCGACAAGAGCCATCGTAGCCTGGTTAAAGCTTTGCAAGACTTGCAGGCGCAGCACGGATACGAAGTGAATATCGTGCAAATGGAGACGTTGACGAAGCCTGAACAGATAAAGCTCTCCGCTAGGACCACAGTATGCCTTTACGATACTCTTGTAGTAGTGGTCATGCGACTTACTTTCCCCTCCCTTGTAGATCATGATTGGCACTCACGGTAATGGCTTAACGTCGATGCTCTGGATGCGTCCAAGCCCCAGTGCGACCGTCATCGAGATCTACTATCCTCCGGGATTCTCGACCGACTATTCAGTCCCCGCGCGAGTGCTCGGTATTGAGCATTATGGAGTTTGGAACGGTCGGTATGTTTTTTTCTTGATACGGCTCGAAAGAAAAGTGTCGGTAACACTAATCTTGACCCTTACAGTTACTTCCGGAGCAACAGTGAGCACAAGCCGGAGAGGAACCAACCGGATGGGTTTCATGGCGATCAGATCCCAGTGGATGGGCCGACGATCGCGGCCCTGTGTCTCGAGCGGATCGTTCACCCGACTCTCTTAGCGTCGAAAATGACCAAGACAAAGTAGAGTGGGTTCTCTTGGTCTTCAAAAAGTCTTTGTCAGTTTTGTTGTCTTGTTATTCTTCTTTTATTGAGACAATGCGATCAGCTGGTGGATAACGAGTATGCATGACCCCCCGACAAACTCCGAGGAATCTATTGCGAAAATATGTATAGCTGTACTATTGCGCTTTCCAGTAGGTCGTTGGTCGTGATGAACACGATGCACTTATTTAAGCGCCCACAGTGCCTTCCCCTCTCTTCTAACCATAACCCTGTGGCAACCATATCAACCTAGCCCAATGTCTTCAACGTTGAGTCAATCCCAACATACTACTATGGACGAGGAAGAAACTGCTCTTAAGCAGCTCTTCCAATCGGCCGGTCAAGATCATCTATTTCAATTCTGGCCAGAACTGTCCAAGCCCGAGCAGGCGAATCTATGCAATCAGCTCAAATCCCTCGACGTCAACCGCGTCAATCGCATCTGGAAGACGGCCGTTGATGCTGAAAAGGCTGGATTGTCTGGTGGTAGTGGTGATGACGAGGAGATCCGACCTTTGCCGCAAGACGCCTTTGATACCATCCTCGACAACGCCGCAAAGGAGGCGGATTGGCGTAAAGTTGGGTTGAGGGCGGTGGCGGATGGGCATGTCGGCGTGTTGCTCATGGCTGGAGGACAGGGGACGCGTCTTGGGAGCTCGGATCCCAAAGGGTGTTATGATATCGGTTTGCCATCTCACAAATCGCTCTTCCAATATCAAGCCGAACGCATCGCCAGGCTTCAAACCATCGCTGAAGAGGAGAGTGGCAAACCTCAAGGATCCGTCATCGTACCTTGGTACATCATGACCAGTGGTCCGACCCGGAAGCCCACCGTCGCATTCTTCGAAAAAAACCATCACTTCGGTCTCGACGCAAAGAATGTCATCTTCTTTGAGCAAGGTCTGTCGAACTGGAACCAAGATTTCTTTTAAAAGAAAGGAATTTAACTCCTGATGACTGATAGGAACGCTTCCTTGCTTGACTATGGACGGCAAGATCCTACTGGACTCCAAGTCTCATGTCGCGGTCGCCCCAGATGGCAACGGAGGTCTGTACGCCGCACTTCGCGCTCCCATCTCTCCATCATCCGACTCGAAACACAACGTGATCAACGACCTCGAATCTCGCGGCATCATCTACGTGCACGCGTACGGCGTCGACAACTGCCTTGTACGCGTTGGAGACCCAGTCTTCATTGGATACTCCATCTCCAAGCAAGCCGACTGCTCTGCCAAAGTCGTCCGCAAGACTTCCCCGACAGAGAGCGTCGGTGTCGTCGCTATGCGCGGCAAACGCGTCAGCGTCGTCGAGTACAGCGAGATCTCCAAAGAACAAGCGGAGCAGAAAGAGGGCGAACAACTCGCATACCGTGCCGCGAACATCGTCAACCACGTCTATACGACGGAGTTCCTAAAGCAAGTCGAGTCATTCGAGGAGAAGATGGCGTTCCATATCGCCAGGAAGAAGATCCCGCACGTCGACATCAACTCTGGCGAGTTCGTGAAGCCCGCCAAGCCCAACGGAATGAAACTCGAGCTTTTCGTGTTCGACGTCTTCCCATATGCCCAGCACATGATGGTCTTGGAGGTGGATAGGAAAGAGGAGTTCAGCCCTTTGAAGAACGCGCCTGGAACAGGTTCGGACGATCCGGAGACGAGCAGGAAGGATCTCCTGAGTCAGCAGAAACGGTTCTTGCAGCAGGCTGGGGCGACCGTGAACGACGAGGTTGAGATTGAAGTCTCTCCTCTCGCTTCCTACGCTGGCGAGGGCTTGTCCGCCATCAAGGGCGCGACGTACACGCGCTCTGGGATTGCGGAGAGTGTGGAAGCGTTGGACGCTCTCAAGTGAACACGCAAAGGGAAGAACTAGTAGATTTGGGATTTCATGTAAAGAATCTCAACCAAAAACGTAGACATTTGCTGATGACAAGGGATGTGTCCCATTCGTGCTAGTGGCGTCACACTAGGGCGACGAGAGCGGGGCTAAGCACAAGCAGCACCTCGAGTATCGCATAATATTTGGTTTGGAACACCGTATTTGGACAGGAGGCAACGTTGTTCAATTAGAGATGACAGCTTCGCCGTCGATACACATCATGGTGAAACGCGTCCTCGATACCACCACCACTTTGCAAGGCAGCAGATGAAGTGTGAGAGAACCCATAGACGCGGGCGTCATCGATGTTACTTTGACGCAAGTACGATAAGTCACAAGAATCCTTGTACTTCCGTAGATATGCCCAGCATGAAGCATAGAGATCGAGGCGTCAAGCTCTGACGGCAGTCGGTGGCCATCGTGCAGTCGATCGAGTTACCGATTGATTGGTTCTCTTGATGCACAAGCGCGTGAGCCCGGAGGATCCGCCCCGTCGGTACCATCTGTTTGCTCGCGATCTGTATTTATGTGCTGCAAGTAGTTGGCATTCAGTCTGCACTACACAGATATTGTGGTGGGACTGATTATATCAGCCGTTGGAGCATTGCCAACCTCGCTGTCTTCCTCATTCAAGTGGTTCTCCCTCTTCTCATCGATTGGACTTGGACTGTGGGACGGCTCCGCATCGCTATTATCGCCCGTTCCGAGCAATCCGTCGTCCTCGGGTGGAAGCTTTGTGCCACGCTTCTCCAGTTCCTCTCGTAAGAAGGAGAAGAGTCTCTGCGTTCGTTCACCCGTTGGCTGGACCAGTTGTTCGTAGCATTGCTTTAGCTTTTAATACGAGCTGCGAGAGGAGAAGCCTGGGCCCACCTCTTTACAACACGCGATCAACTTGTCCATTAGTTTCGATTGGCTGTTTTGCATGTCTTCCATCTGTTGGCGCAGTTGCTGATTCTGCCCAGATTCATTGATGCGTCAGTGGATTATATATCCGCCATCCATCATGCATCTGACCTGAGTCTCCGCAACCGAAGCGATCTGACGCTCTCCCTCCGCCACCTGCTTCTGCTCTTCCGCTCGCGCTCGAGAGACCAAGACTTCTAGCTCTTTCGACCGGATGACGCATTCGAAATGTCGTTCGCGTCGTTCGTACTGCCGAAGGACATCTTTGAGCCTTTCGCGTACACTATCAGTGAAAGAAAGGTTCGGGTGAGCTGTCGGCAGGGGCGGTGTATTATCAAGTCGACGAGTTAAACGTACACTCCGTCAAAGATCTCCTCCATAGCCGCTTTCGCTCTACAGGTAATCAAAGACCGTATCATGATAGGCACTGAAGGCTTTTGACTGTAATTAGTGGGCACGCACTCGGCTGGTTTGTCTGTCCAGCTCTTCCTAATCTTCTCGCGTTGTGATGGATTGATGAGGTCTTCCTAAGAAGCTGTTCTAGTTAGAGAATGACAGAATAAATCCCAAGTCGCGACACGAGGTGCGCACCGTTTCATTTGGCACTGTAAGATCCATCATCTCAACGGCGAGGATCTCATCGCCCGACTCCATCCCTAAATCATCTGGCGTCTGGTCCGGCTCCACAATTCTTCCCAAATGAGTGAACATGAACTGCATCCCATTATTTGTCTTACTTGGTGCCCCTCCCTTGGTGCCCGGAGGTATCTTCTTGTCGTTGGGCGTCGTCACGGTAGAGTTGACTGAGAAGAGCTTATCCAGCCGCGTTTCGCCGCCCGTCCGCGCATTCTCCTCTGCTACGTCCATGCGTTCGGTCCACACATTAAAGAGGCGTGACAGTTTCGTCTTGCGAGATATTTTGAAGAATAGCTCGGCACGATACTTGCAAGTGACTTTGACCATGACATCGGGCGCATCAGCGATCTTGCGCTCGCGTTTCTTGGCGCGTTCAAATCTACGTTCCATCTCCTCTTTCATGGAAGAGATCTATCGGGTTGGAATCTCAGAATTTGAGCTGAGCCACGATATGGAGTACTCACCTCGTCTTGAGCGTCGTCTACACTCCCAGCCAGACGTCGCGTATCTTCCTGCCACGAATGTCGTTAGCATCCATTTCGCTAGCCACTACGGTGGAGTCAGCATACTCGGAGCTTCTTGTTGTCCTGAAGGAAACGCGCGTCATGTCAGCAGGCAGGGTTAGCTCTCCATTCTACTCTGTGCTCTGCTCACCTTTTGTAGTTCCCTTGCAAGATTCTCCAGTTTCGTCTTGGATGTGGTAGCCTTGGTGAGCTGGCTCTTCGACGCATCTTTCTCCTTAACCAACTTTTGCTTCTCCTTTGTATGATCACGTTCCATCCGTTTCATTTCTTGAAAGAGCTCGATGTACTTCGACTGAATGACTGAGTCTGAGTGCCCTTTAATGGAGCTCCGAGCCTCTTCAGCTGAAGTGAGACAAGAAATACCGTTAGGACTTGATTCGAGATACTGGTGAAATATATGCGAATGAAGGTAAAAGACGGAGTGTCTGCGTCAACGTCGCGCTCTGAGAGAAGATCCAACGTCTCAAGAGTTGTCTGCCATCGTAATGGAGAGCTCATGTGATATAGTTGATCTATTCAGTGGCCATTATTGCCCCATCCTCGGTCAGGAGGATGCCATACGAAACGCACGATTTCTTCCAAATCTTTTCCATTGCACGCGCGACCAGAACGAGCAGCTCGCGATCGTGTGGAAATGAAGCATGACGTAGGGGCTCACCGGTCTTACGCTCCTCCTCTTCTCCTTGTACAGCAGCCTCCTCAAGAGCAGCAATTCTGTTCTTCACGTTCTCATAGAGCACGGTGGGATCTGGCGGCGGAGGTTCGACTTTCTTCTTGGTTATCTTACTACTGGTCGTGTGCGTGCCATTCGTTGCGGGTCGTTGTTGCGGCTGACCGCTGCCATTAACATTCGCAGAGGGTCTTGGGATATTGGAGCCAGTTGGTGTTCTTAGAATTTGGTTAGTGGGTGCGGCTGGAGGAGCAGAAGATGGTGCGGGTCCTGCGGGTCCAGTTACAGGAGATGCTTTCTTGATCGTGGTAGGAGTAGCAGCAGTCGTCGTCGCGGCTGGCTGCGTCGTCGTCGTTGTTCTCGGCTGCGTGCCACTCATATAAACTGTTCAAGAGCAATGGGTATGGTGAGAAAGAATCTCAGTCTGTTTCCTTTAAGCACTTGAGATTTACATACAGGATGTCGTTGACGGGGGCGCGCCTTTCCAGCCTGGCTCAAAATGTCGATCTCCGTCAGGTCTCCGTGATCCAGATTTGTCGCTCCTTCTACCACCACCATTATTCTTAGACGACATAGCATCACCTTAATAGCAGCCTAGATCTCGACCATAAAAATCGACGTACCTGTCTTTAGTGCTTCCCATCCCGTAACTGGGATCGGCTCGCAACCCTGGGTGCCTTGTCCCTAACGTGCGCTGGACTTCACGGAACTCGATAAATGAGCCAGGGAAACGTTCCCTCGTTCTGCTGGTGGGAGCCGGAGTGTGCGTTTCGCTATATTGTGCCTTCTGTCTGATCCTTAGCGAACAGCCTATCAACTCGACTGCATCACCGGCGCTGCCTCAGTGCCCGATCACCTTCACTCCCATGCCGCACTACCTTAATGGCATAACGCATATAAAGGGCTGAGCACGCTCTAATATCTCCTGAATTACACGCGTTTTTTCCTCCCGGATCACACCCAATAATGAGCAGGGATATCTCCAGCATGTCCGCCGACATGACACTCGTTGTCTCTTTACATGTACGTCCCTGATCTTGACTTCAGACTTCAAACCGCAATAGGCATTGACATAGCTCTAATAGCTCAAAGCGACTACCGACGCCGCGGCAACCAGGATCCTCGAGATATTGGCTTCTATTAGGGACAAATCTCTAAATGACGAGCCAGGCACACTCTTATATCGCGTGTTCCGCTTTGAAAGGTCCATCATGGCATTTGAAGAGTAAGCCTCTTAATTATGTGGTCAGATTTGGAGGTGGGGTGCATTTCTCAAGTCCGGGTTTGATTACAGGTACGAAAATGTTGACGCTTTCAAAAGGTGATCCTTCAAACGGAGTCTCGATTCTGGATCCTTCTAACTGATCCATTTTTTTGTTTGGTTTAATAGGCATACCAAGCTACATCCGTTCCAATCATACTTCAAAGAAGGATCGGACGGTCTTCTTTCAGAGGTATGCTTATACAATCCCATACTACATGTGTATGTCCCCTCATACATCTCTCCCTTGAAGCCCCTTAGTCTCCTTTACTACCAAGATGCCCTTTGGCCTAGAGTTGCCTAATCAATAATCTATGAACGTACCGACAATCGTTGAATATCCATGCGGAGTGGTTCCCGAATCTACCCCACAGAGAAGAGGCTCTTATGCATCATTCTGGTGGACTGAAACCCGCCACTATTATCCTGTGAACGAAACCTCACGAAAATCACGCCGCATTTGCGGCTTCTCGGAATCATGCCGTGTTGCCCGGAAATTTCGAATAATCTCAGCGATACACTTATCAGACGGCTAATGTCCCTTTGCCCATCCTCAGATTTTGATCCCATTCAATTCGTTCTCGATGCTATTGCAGGGGACCGTGCAGTTTGTCGGCTTCCCCGAAACGCCGATCCGTCTCATCGCCCTCCACCGCACCCTGGTGTAGTGGCTCTTCTATGTAACCTTCCGGCACCACCTGTACGACATCGCCATTAGGTGGAACCCACTGCAGGGTTGCCTGTAAAAGTCCTTCTCTTTTCACTTCCTCCTATGTTGCGGGAAAACGTCATTCCCTGTCAAAGATATTGCAAAGATTGGCAGCGACGCAGTGGTGAATGTGCGTAAAGCTTATCAAAACCACGAAGAAGTCGCCATCCCATGTTGGGCTCGGCCCTCAGATTGCTGCTGGCCTCTTGCTTGCATACTGGATCCTGCACACTCACTGAAGACATTTTGTTTCAAGTAGTCAGATGCCAGATCCCGGAACGGCTTGACCAATCCAAGCGTGTTGAGAGCCCAAACGTCAAAATCTTCTGCTTTAGAGCGATATATCCTACGATTTAGTTACCAACAATAATAGAGCGGGTAATGAGATCACATACCGACAACGAATCGATAAGATGAGCAGTAATTCCACGATCATTGATGTTTCTGGCGTAATGTTTAACTCTATTCCATACGGCAAAATGGAAGGTATCGAGATTGACAAATAACATCGCTAGTGTTGCAAAAATCCCAGGTTTAATTGCGAGAGGTTGTTGGGAGCGCTGGTCATGAGACTGGTAGAGACTGGGAGCTTTCCGAACGGCGGGACGAATGGTTCTCACCAGCCAAATAGCTGATGACGAGTCGCCGTGGACTTGGCTTACGACAACACAATAGCAGCGGACCCCATGCCTGTGAGTCTATAGAAGCTATGTGGAGGTATTCACAGAACAGCTGCTTTAGAGTCAGCAGTCGCTTCTTGCTGCATAAGCCGGTCAAGCGCTCACCGACGACTGACCTTCTGCATATTATCAAGCCATTATATATATCTTCGGGTCTTCACCTTTTCCACCTAAAGCCATCATCCATCTGAGAATGAGTCAAAAGATATCTAAACTGAACTTGAAAGAGAAGATCATTCTCAATGCGCATGTACGGTTCTACTGGATCAGATTGCAGCATGTATTGACCTCCATATCTCACAGTTAGAAGCAAAGTCCGAGGAGGGCGCAGATACGCTTCAAGGCCTTCTGTTGGCGATCAAGACGAACGCCGAGGTTGCGGAGCCTGGATGCCTGACGTTCCGTATCTGTCGCTTCAAGACACTCCTCATGGTCTTCGAAGAGTAAGATCCCAAATGCTTCTATTTTAGTTGCTACGTGACGCATCTGATCTTATTGCCGCATTTAGGTACGAGAACGGAGACGCTGCACGTCTGTGAGTCTCTTCAAACGGACGTGCTGAACATGCTTTAATATCCCGTCATTAGCCATGCCACATCCGAGGCTTTCAAGACGTTTATGTCCGAGAGCAAGGAGCTCCTCGCGAAGGTGCGTTGAGTTCCGGGTGCGAAGTCGTCATATGTAACTGACTACCGTTCTTATAGCCATCTTCCGTCGCGTTTTATAAAGAGGTTACTGCTTAAGGACTGAATGAGCGTTTCTCTGGGGAGAACATGTTATTTGAAATTGATCTACGCATATGAGAATGGCCGTGCATTCTGAGGCGATGATGAGTGAGGCCGCACCGAAAACCTGGTCGCTGGGAAGCCTGAGCTTAACGACGCATCGGAGTCGTCAGGATAGCCAGCTAAAACGTAAGGCTGTGGAAACAATGGTGATAAACGTCCGCGTCGGGCCCTTTTGTATGGGCAAAGCGCAAGCATAGATCGCCACGTGAATAAGTTCAACCAAGCATTTATTGGGACATACGGGCATAAATCTGAAAATTAACAGTTATGGCGATCCTAGGAGAGTTTTGGGATGTCGATTCCGTATTGGGCTCAGATCGGGATATGCTGAGCCCTTGTTTGCGGCTAGATCACATGCACCGAAGATTTTCTTGCTAAATATTCTAGCGGTTCACGGGGCATGATCAAGATGTATGACAGGGCTCGATCGTCGTAGTCTGGGGATGTTGATTACTGAAAGAGCGGAGTACGGAATTCTGATCGACAAGATATTGGTAAGATGGGATTTAGCGATTAATGGTAGCGCGTTTGGTCCGATGTTTATGTTTTAACTTTGCGCTATCTACCACGGCGAAAATCGCCGATTAACAATTTCGGCAATGTTGCTAACGGGATCTACGTCTAGGAGGCCTATATGGAGATAACCATACTCTGTCAGTCAGCTCGCTGCATAAGCCGGAGAGGTGCTCGCTAGCCGGCTGTCAGCCTCCATCTTCCTTCACGTGCAACGGATCGTATGGGTGGGTATATATGCGTGAATATCGCTTATCGGGCCATCATATCAAGTCTCTCGACCTCCCTCCTTACAACCACGTTCTATCTTACACTGGTCTTAGATCAACACAATGAGCCAAGAACTCTCCGACTTGAACCCAAATGAACATATCATCCTCAGCGCACATGTGCGATCTCGTGGATCAGATCAGATCAGATCATCACAGGCGTTGACCGTCGTTCATCTTTCCTGCAGTTAGAAGCGAAGACCGAAGAGGGCGCCAATACCCTCCAGGAAATTCTGTTGGCTATCAAGAAGAACACCGAGGTTGCCGAGCCTGGATGTCTGGTGTTCCGTGTTCATCGCTTCAAACAGTTATTCATGGTCTATGAAGAGTGAGCTCTCTAGACTATCTCCAACGTGATGTGTCTGATCTAATTCTTGTACTTTGTATAGATACACGGGTAAAGAAGCTGTGGAGTTGTGAGTCATCATGGATGTTTGGCTTGGACCTCACATTAAACACGCATTTCCGTAGTCACTTCACGTCCGTTCCGTTTAAGAAGTTGATCTCCGAAGGCAAGGAGATCCTTGTGAAGGTATGAGGAACAAACCTCCGGAACTCATCTTATCTCTGATTTTTCGTCCCCTAGCAACCTGGTCTTGCATATTACAAGGAGGTCACCGCTTAATAATTGATGAAGAGCCCTTTGAGAGATGTGTCTTTTGAAGCCGATCTGAAATGAGAATCATCATACAATGTTGTTTATTGGAGCCCAACCATGTGTCGTAATCGTCAAAATCCTCGAGGTTCCGAAGGTAATGGCGATAGATGTCTGGATATGACGCGTCAGACATGAGGACGGAGACAGCATCAGCGAAGCAAGGCTCAATGGTAAACGAGTTCAACGCACATTCACTTGGATATAAACGTCAAGGCAAAACCAAACCATCGCAATATATGAAAAATGGCTAGTCATGGTGACAACTGTGGTGAAAATAGATGTGGAATGCCTTGCGGTGGTGTTTCGGGGTCGAGTTGATGGGGATCGATTGTTCCGTAGTGGGAATTGACTTTGGTGCAGTAATCACTACGGTCACGAAGTAGCGCTACTATTAGCTTTGGAATTTGGGCACCAGACTGAGTTGGGAGGAATGGCCGTTACTTGGTCTAATGGTCGAGGTTCCATATGCGACCTGCGGGCTCGTCAGAACTGTA
Organism: Tulasnella sp. JGI-2019a; assembly: GCA_019633535.1. NCBI lineage: Eukaryota > Fungi > Basidiomycota > Agaricomycetes > Cantharellales > Tulasnellaceae > Tulasnella sp. JGI-2019a. The sequence goes on from WSUE01000212.1 coordinate 39,500, forward strand.
CATGTAGTAGCAGGATCGACGGAACATTTGCACTCACTCGACTATAACTGACGACGTGCCATATCGACTCGATGGTTCCCAAGCTGTTCGTACGATACCTGCACGTAAGGGGATCGTTGTTCCATTGAAAAGCTGTGGATCGGCTCGTGATATAGTGTAGTGCAAATTGTGGAGGGCACTTGAAGCCCCGAGCCCAACAAGCTGGAGGTTAGGAATAAAGTGTTGGGGTGCGTAGGATGGCCATGAATTTCAAGGGCCTTGTTTACAGTTCCGCCAGGAATAATTCCAGTATCCACTCTGGTGCTTCGTTTCCTATAGCTCTGTTCCATTACAAGTATATGTGGACGCGCACGTTGCTCAACAAGGCGCCCAACGTACTGATTATATATATGCTCTCCTCAACCAATTTGCCGTTCCTTATGTCAGGGTCCTCAAGAGCGCCAAGGAGGGTGCCTTGAAATGGTCATATGTGGGGTCGTCCCCATGATCCTTTGACCAAAACCACCTCACTATTAACCACCTGACCAATTATGTGGCCCCCGCAAGTCCTTCGCCAATTCGCTGCTGTTCCACCTAACCCTAACGTTTCCGACTTCCATGGCCCTTATAACAAGCTTCTCTATACTTTGTTTCCTTGCGATTCGGAATTCACCGTTGTACCGCAGTACTTACACCCCAACTCCAACATGGCGGTCGAATTTATCGTAGCCTTTGAAGTCTATTTCAACGACATGCCTGTACTCATCCTGGAGCTGAAGAGGCCGGGCGATATTATCTGGTACTCAAGACGGGAAACGGCCGATCAACAGATCCGAGAACGTCTTGGTGATCTTCGCGGTTAGTTTCTTTGAGAATAAGGATACCGAATCTCATTAACAAAATATATTAGAGATGTGCCCAATCCCTACGCTGCACGCAGTCAGCGCGTTTGGGACTGCGATTTGCTTCTACAGCATCAATACGGAGGTCCAACGCCCAGTCATCACATCCCACGGCATTCCTCGTGACCGCATTGTCAGTAACGATACTGCGCCGCGGGATAGGTGGAATTATGATGTATTAGAGGCCGATGGTGAAGCGCGAGTTCGCGAATTGGTGGATAGCATCCGGGCTGCTTGCGCAGCTATCGTGTCGCAATGAGGAACATCCATCAGAATTCTCTATCTCTGTCTCTCCGTCTGTATCTATATGACTTGAAGCGTGACATAACGTTCCAAATCAGCTGTTCGAGGATGTTCGTTGCTCGGCGATGAGGCTCACTATGATCTCGTTGAGTTACTCACATTGTACCCCGTGATGCAGTCGGACCATCCTACAAAAGGATGGCTACCTAGAGAGTGGCTACTTCATTAGTCGTGAATCATTCTAAACTCGCCATTTATACTTTCTCCCACCATCACCATCTCACCAACCTTCCTTTCTTTCTCAGGCTCCATTGAGCCGAAGCTACTGAGCACTTCTTTGGAACATCCGTTCTTTTATTCCCAATTTCTCCTTCCTTGATTGCCTCTATACCACAATCAAAGCCGCATCATCGCGGGATTCGAGTACAGCCCTGGCACTTCGACTGACACACAACCCGCGCCTAGTTCATGCCCAGGCAACGTATACATGCTCACCATGCTTTCACCCAATATCCCTCCCACAGAAACCGCGCCGCTGTCAAGCGTTTTCCAATTAAAGTGAGAAGGGCCGCTTGTGAGGCGATTCGTTAGTTCAACAGTAAGAAATATAAGAAGGCCAGGGCTTCCAAAAAAGAAGAAGAAGAAGAAGAAGAAGAAGAAGAAGAAGAAGAAGAAAAGAGTGGCATAGGCGTATCACAAAGCACTGAGTAACCTAAAACATCGGTCGAGGGGTGGACAAAATCGACGTGCCAGGAGGGTTGGCAGATAAAATTGGTCAACCCCCCAGCTGGATCAAGTTACAAAATGTTATCTTGTCTTCAATTATACGTTGTAGGAGTGATTTTGTCAGAGAGAAACGTTCACCCGCGGAACGCCGATCTCAGTCTGATATCCAGCGAAGCAGTTCAACAACTGATCTTGCGCAGGAAGCTAATTTTGAAGGCTGCTTTACTATGGTTTATTATTTATAAGGGCTTGCCCGAGAAATCTGGACGTTAAGATTGGGTGGCACCTGTCGCCGCGACCCAAAGATCGCGGTGGCAGCGGAGTTTACGGGTTTAATAATATCCTCTCATCAACGCACCCAACGAAAACAAACCCGATGTCAACAGCATCAGCGGCAGCGAGCGGCAGAAAGCGCCAATCCATGGGTATGGATACAGGAAATATCATGGAAGGATCTAGGAAACGTCGCAAAGACTCCCCAGAAGGAGAGCAGTCTGGCATTAAATCCGCATCACCACCTCCTCCAGTCGTTCAGGCAAAGAAGGTCACTCTCAAGCTCAAACCAAAGCCAGTCGCAGCGACAAAATCTGAGATAGACTCGCAAGATACTGGAATTCAGGCTCGGACGCGGGAAATGGGCCTCAAGATGTGGAATACGGTGAAGAACGCTAAAGATTCAAAGTGGGTGGTGTTTACCGAGACGGAAACCTTTATGTCGGGCGTAGTCGCGCTTTGTTTACTGAAAAGTCGCGACGATTTCCTTCTTTCTATCACCATTCAACGGGCTTCAATGATCCAGAGGACGACTGATGGCGACCGACTTCCTCAAACTACCGAGCAAGAAACTGTATCCCGATTATTACATGATCATCAAATCCCCTACGTCCCTGGAAGAAATCAAGGTCTACTAGTCTTACACCAATCGGTTCTTGTCCTGCGACTTATACCGTTGTCCCACAGACTCGACTTGAGAATGGCACCTACACGTCCGTGAGGGCGGTCAAAGCTGACTTCGATACGATGTTCACGAACGCGAAGCTGTACAACATGCCCGAGTCTGGGATTTGGCTTGACGCAGAAACACTGCATGTACGTGTTAAACTTTTGAAGCGACGCATATCCTTGCTAACAATAGCCGTCGCGGCGGCGCAGACGTTAGTCTCACATGAATATACGGCGCTGACTGGCGAGGTAGCGCCAAAACCGCCCATCCCCGAGTCTTCAATCTCGGATGCTGAAGACGGGCCAGAGGCTGGGAGCTCCAAAGTGTCGGGGAAACCAAGACCCCCGACCCTACATAACGTTCTCAAACCGCGTCTCAAAAAACTGCAAAATGTCAAGGACAAAAGGTCAGCGCACTCCTAGCTAGACTTCCCACAATCTATACTGATCTGACCGCTTTCCCTTGATAGCGGTCGTTTGCTATGCGGGGCCTTCATGACCATGCCCAGCAAGAAAGATTATCCAACATACACAAAGATCATCAAGAAGCCGATGACCTTTGATATCATTGAGGTCGGTCTTGAAACTTCTTCTTTCCACAGATCGTAAGCTGATTAGTGTGAATCCGTTCTTGATAAACCAAAGAAAAAACTCCAGAGGAAGGAGTATGATAGCGCCCAAGGCTTTGCCAACGACGTCGAGCTTATATTTTCCAATGCTTACACCTTCAATGAGGAGAACTCTTACGTATGGACGGATGCAAAAGTGCTACAGGTGTGGTATCCTCCTACCAATCAGCCGAATCGAGAAACTAACATTGCCATACAGGAATCATTCCGAACTCTCATGTCAGATCTCCCCGCACCGTTCATTTATACCTCGCCAAGCGAATCTTCTGCGCCAACCAAGATCAAGCTGAAGGTCAGCCAGACGACTGGTGCTGGGCCTTCCGGTAGTGGTACGGCCGTCGCCTCTTCAACGGCGACCGCAAAACCCGCGAAAGGCGTTGTAAAACCAGAGACTGGTATTTCCCAAGCCAAAACTGTTGCATCTCCCGCTCCGACCCCTGCACCATCAGCTCCGTCCGTTCCCCCAGTGTCAACGAAACCTACCAATAATGGCCAACCAGCTCAAGCACAACAACAGCAGGCACAAGCCTCCGCTGCATCTTACGCTTCGAATGCTCAAACACAGGCACAAGCACAACAGCTGCTAGCACAGTACCAAGCCGCTGGCTACACCTATTACAATATGCCTGCACACGTCCAAGCACAGGTCCAGCTCGCGTACAGCTCGCAACAGCAGCAGGCCCAGATGCAGGTATCGGCTCAGCAGCAAGTTGCGGGAGGTGGATCAACGTTGGCCACCCCGCCGGCGGCTGTGGTATCTCCACAGATTCCAGCGAGCTTGAAACCTGTGGCAGCTAAGCCGGCCTCTCTAAAGTACATCAAGGGTCTCACGCTTCGCGCTACTCCGTCCGGGAGGACGATGCGGTTCGAGGAAATGGAGGATCTTGGTCTGCAAATGTGGAGTATGAGGCTGGGGGGCGGAGAGAGGGGGGTGGAGATGTTCGATTTGGAAGTATATGAGAAACCCATCGGGCCATTGTCAGCGGAGAAAGAAGCCTCTAGTGTTGAGATGGACAGTGGCGAGAAAAAGAAGAAAAAGCGAGGGCGGCCCAAGACGAAGGGAAAGGCGAAAGGCAGGGGAAAGAAACGCGCGGATGACGATGATGGAGACGAGGAGATGGACATTGAAGAAGAAGATGAGGAGATGGTCGAACACGAAGATAGTACAGAGGCCACGACAAGCAAAGATCTGGCGGAAGAGAAATCGAAGGATGGCAAGGACGTAGAAGAAGAGTCGACGCCTATCGACGTTCGGGTCAACGCCCTCGTTATCCAGGCGATTCCAGATCCTGTTCAACAACCGGCGCGCTCTCCAACACCTCCAAAACCGAACGACGTTATTGTGAATGGAAACGGGCACAGTGGGGACAACTTTTCGTCGAGCGACCTCAGCGAATTGGAAGACGAACCAGACGGCGACGTACAAGAGCAGTCGGAAGACAAGAAAGGCAAAAGTCGAGCTATTGTCCCCAAGACGGCGACACCGACTCCACAGGAGGCTGGTGACCGATCAGACGGTCCGGATACGACGCCAAATCCACCTGCTACTCGGGTGGAAAAGAAGCGATGGGAGTCGCAGTTGTCTCTCGGGAGCAATATTCTCGATGTTAAGGTTGGTGCCGATCAGGCTGAGACATGGAGGATATTCGTGGAGAGGGTCTTATAGAGCATTACGCCTATAGGCTTCGCTCTTTTGCATGCGGACATATTCCTCTTCGCGCTCTATCGACCTATTTATTTGATAATCTCCCTTCGTCTGTACGATCTCAACGATAGCGTGAGGCATGAGACCCAAGCTTTGCAGAACGAATCGGGTTCCGAGAGTAAAAGGTCGCTTGACGCTGAATCCCTTTGCGCACTACGATTCCGAACGGGTCGTCGTTGAATATTATTAATTCTATGCATCTTGGCCTCCCTGCCATCACTTACTCTTCTTCAAGTGGTGTGCCCCGTTAAGTGGCCTGATGCGACATGTAGCATCATGGGGTATGTCGGATATGGTTGATAATACGAAAGAGCTAGACAGTGCGAGCCAGCTAGAATCTTATATTGCTAAATCAAGCCGTAGCCCACCCATGTATATTCTATCGGCGTTTTGCGAAAGGTGGTTCCTGCAGTGAGTGGCGGGTATGGTTACAGTCCGTGCGCCCCTGGTCTAGCGTCTCGGTCATTCCGGAGACGCCAAGCAACATATGGAATCACCGTGAAAATGGCACCAACCAAGTCAGGGCATTGAAGGGCTTCGTCCTGTTCTCGAAGAGCCCATATGTTTTGATACTCATTTAAAACTGTATAACTTACCTTTCAACACCTTTTTTATATATCCTTAAGCTCTAATATGGGCTGGTACTCTATCGAAGACTATTTACGGTTTAATGATAGATTACATAATCATCCCTGCCCATCGCAACCTAGAATCCCCAAGCAGGTGAAAGGTACCTGAGAATCTACTTAGATACGCTGGATAGACTGGACCGGGACCGGAAGGAAAGGATGATATACCAAAGAAGACAGACAACGACAAGCGAGGGAAATGGTGGGTTCGCAATCAGAGATACTGCACAGGGATAAGGTAAAAGGGGGTTTGAAACAGACATAAGCTATGCCTAAACTGAAATACAGTTTTAAATTGAATGTCAAACATATGGGCTCTTCGGGAACAGGACGAAGCCCTTCGATGCCCTAACTTGGTTAGTGCCACTGAAGTGTTCCACGGTGATTAGTCTCCCATATGTTGGTAACTACCATACAGCATCTCCGGAATGACCGAGAAGCTAGACCGGTTTCTGCCCATGCAGTGGTTGACGGGCGTGCACGGACCACAACCATACCCGCCGCTCACTGCATTTCGTCGGAACCACCTCTCGCAAAATGCCGATAGAATATAGGCAGAACAGATATGAATGAAATACGGCTTGGTTTAGCAACGTAAGATCCTGGGTAGCTCGCACTGCCCGGCTCCTTCGCTTTGTTAACCATATCCAATGTACTTCATATCACTGCATGTTGAGTCACTTGATGGGGGACCGCTTGAAGAAGGGTAGCTGTGTACAAGGAGGTACCGTTATTCAACGACGACTCATTCGAAACGTGCAGGGTCCCTAAAGCCTTCCTGAGTCAAGCTAGTCAAATTAGCGGCCATTATGTTTCTCCTATTTTCTTGATTTGATGTCGCTTGCGAGAGATATAACAGTCGGGCGTCATTTGAATCATGGCCCAGAGGAGCCGAAAGCGTTCCCTTATCGATCGCGATAGGACCATGCATAGAATGTGAGCTAGCAATAAATTCGAAGCATCGGCTAAGCAGAAGCTCATCGTATGCAGACGCATCCCACCAACGGGGGGAGCCATTTGAATCCTGATAAGCTTGATGATCCAGCCAAGATGTCGAACCCGTATCAATAACCTAACGTTCTTCACCTCGTCTATCATTTCTTTTGGCATTTCTATCGCGTCACAGCTGTGGACATGTCCGCCGAAGACTCGTGTCTTCATCAACCCGATAACCTTTTGAGAAATGTCTCGGTATCACTTTCTCTATATCCCCGTACCCCGGCTGAAAACCAATATTCACAATATTGAGAGTGAGGCCATCGGAGCCCTGTTTTGAATTAGCGATCGTGCGCCTGAGACATGGACGGAGTGGGTAATCGTTAGCGTTCCAGTAGTAATGCTCGTTGTCGCAGGCACACCCAGCGGTCCAAATGGTGCTCCAAAGAAGATATTCGTGGTCAAAGCGGGGGTGATGAACGGCGGTTGGGTTTCTTAGCAGATAGATGGTCATGAATGCCAGCGTTCTCGGTTCGACGCCGGCCTGTTGAGTGGGATCTCTCTCGGTGGGGCGACAAGGTCGGGGTCGAAGATCTTGGGGTACAGAGAGCCATCTTTATCATGCTACTTCATGTTCCCTGGACTGGTATCGCGATACCGAAGTTTCACAGCATCATAGCGTTATAGGGCTAGTTTTATATAGCGGAGAGTCAGTTATACCGCGAAATACTGATAGATGATGAGAGAACTTGAGCCTTAAACCTGGAGTGATCCTGGTACGGTCTTACGCCCCAAGCTACCTGCAGCTGGGCAAGCCAGTCAGCCTTAAACGACCCCCCGAGGCCTTGATACTCAGTTCCCATAGAGGGACCTTGCCTACGGCTGCTTCGACTACTCAAATGTAAGCAAAATCGCTTCCGAGGACGTGTAGACACAACGATCGCCTCTGTCCCGATATCCGTCTGCTTGTGTATCTTCGTAATGTACATCACAGTACCGTGACTAGCAAGGCCAAACCTCGCTTCGACTAATTTTGCTTTTGCCTTTACAACCTTGGCCAGCTGACTCGATGCGTGATTGCTCAGGTGTGGGTCCACGAAGCATGCATCCGCCGTTTCCCTTCTGTGACTTTCGCGGCTACGAGACGATCTTACTAGTGGATCGCAAGGGCGACGAACTGGGCTTAGCCGAAGAGTGTGATGATCTGTTTGTCCAGGCAGGATGATCGGTTCTTGACTCCCGACTAGATTTAACGATTCTTGTCTCTTGAATATTGTATTCGATGGCGAGGCTAGCTTCATGTTCGTTGAATGGATTACGTGAGATCCGTTGCCAAGATTCTCCTGCTGCTTTTGTCCCTGCACCACGTTCTTGACCGCAGAATCAACACCAATGCTTCAATCTTTTCCGGTTATCGTCCTCGTGCATAGAAGTAAAGAAAATACAGCTGGCAAAAACGTGATGATCCATTTCTATTTTCCAGGTCTAGCCTCCGTTAACGCGTTATCCCCGCCCTTGGTACCCGCCTTTGTCTCTCATCCCACCCCAATTCCTAGATCTCCTTTTCTCTTGGTGGGGACACGAGCGCTGTGCACTGGACTCTGTCGCTTTATCACCGATTTAGATGGAACCGGTGCCTATGCTATATATCTGGACACGTTGAGCGCTCTGCTAATTCAATCTTGCCCTCCCCTCTACCCAACAACACGTACACACTCCCCTCTACCGCTTTACCACCCCTGTACATTGCACCGATCTTATCCACTCATTATACCCAATCAGTAAACAGTCCCAGCGTACTCAGTTCATTTTAATTTTCCTTACATCCTCCACAACACTATCTCCACCCAAATGTCTTATGCATCATCCACATCACCCAGCGTCTCCTCTGCCGCCGGCTTTTCCCTCTTCTCAGCTTGTCCAAAGCAGAATTTCAACAGTCTCAGTACCATCATCGGGTCATCACCATCAACCCAGTCCACACCACCCACAAAAACGTCCAGAACGGCGAAGCGCCGAAGCTTTCTCCCGGGAACAATATTTGGAGGGACCAACAAAGGGTATGAGAACTTGGAGGGATGAGAGGGCGGTTGGATATTTAGGGGGACGGATCATCAACACGACACCGGAGCTGGAGCCTCCGATGCGCATGCACTGTATCCATTAGCATACCGTATCAACATTGCATTATGCCCATCTGTACACCACCTTTTTATTGTTATACATGCCATGCCATCGTGAATTGGGATTTCCTGATTGTTAGGAATCTCACGAACAGGGCATGATGCTCGAACTTTCCCTCGGATCCGCAACTGTCTTGGAGTGAACCATGCCTGTAGGATTGGGGACCAATACTCTATGCGGTACGTTCTTGGCTTCGCAGAATCGTTGAACTCCCGGTTTCCCATACTGTTGTCGTAGTCGTGAATTCGGGTCTACTGTTTACTGTACCTGAGGAGATCATCATTCAAGTCAGTGACCGATATTACGAAGCAACCTCCGTCTCATCCATCTGCTCGGTAGATCCTTCTACACTTATCAACCGTTGACATCTCACGGGCATCGCAAGTGCGCTACAGTGCTCCCATGATCCTCTCAAGATATCCTTCGTAACACCTCTCGGTTTTCCGCTTAGACATGTCGCGATCTATTCGACATCGTCACCAATTCCGCCCTGCTGCGCTATCATATGGAGCTAGAGATATGTGGCCTCGCCCATGTCGGCGATGGTCGCAAAGAGCTCACGACGGATGAGCGCCTAACATTACTAAAGGATCGTCAATATCGATGGAAGAACATGGATTGGCGCAGGGAGGACAACCGATCGCTTAGCGAAGGCTGTCCGACGTACGAAATCTACGGCGGCGTTTTTGCACAGCTCTTTGAGGCGATGGTGTTTGACGATGAAAAGAAGGAAAGCAGATGGACCACCAAACTCAAGGTGCACTACCTCCCATCAGCTGCTCGGAACTTGGACGAGATCATGACCATTGAACATGAGGACTTGAGGGCCGGTGCCGTCCACGAGCTTTCGATAGACCCAGATCAAGATTTGGTTGTTCTGCTCGAGTATGCTCGCAGCTCGGAGGACCAAGTTGGAAACCGGTGAGCGGCTACCTTGGGATTTTGATCACCTTTGGCGTCTGAGGTTACTGATTTTCGGAATTGGGCGCTTGAAGAAGCCTCCAGCTCGTCATTCACCTGCGTACATTGTCGACCAGCTCTCCCCATCCAGCGGCGGTTGAACCCGAGATCACACCGAGGTATTTCAAAAGCGTGTCGCAGATCGGACGCGTGATTCCAATAATCGTTGGGGACATGCTCGCCATCTTGTACAACCAAGTTGATGGGGTATCACCCAGCACAATCGTGGTATGGCGATGGACCACCAGTGAAACACTCATGGTCAGACCACCCTTGTTATTCTTACATCGTGCGGAGCTGTTCTGACATATTCTGGAAACCAAGATGGTTCAAACCCCTACGCCTGCCTTATCCTTCAATTTTCTGTCTGACGACACCATCGTAGTGCCTTGCACGAGCCAATTCCCCGAATGGAGCGCAAACCTTTATATCTACCAGATACCGACAGGAGGAATTGATTTGAATACACTCCCAATCCTCGTATATCAGCTCCCAGCGCTGAATAACAACACGATCTCGGGAATCAATGTTGTATGCAGGTCTCATCCCCTACCAAATCCAAGAGCTTACAAGCCGCCCAATTCGATACCCGCTACCGTTCCGGCTGCTTCTGAAGAAGACGCACCAGATCCGGATAATGAGGTCCATGATCATCGTCCGGCAGCAGATCCCCTCGCGACCTTCCATACGCCAGCATTCCAAACAGACGCCACAGACCGACTAGTCACTTTCTCCTTCATCTTCAACGTCCATCATCTATACGAGCAAGGATCAAACGAGCAAGATCCACAGGCATTCATCTCCTGGCAGGCGAGCTATGTCCTTGTCACACACGTCTCCAGCCTTCTCGCAGATGTACGCTTGTATGAACCATCCTCGCCGCAATCGCCTGTGCCGCATATTATCAAGTGGGAAGACTGGTCGAAACGGACGCGATGGCTAGTCGATCGTTGTCGACGTAACTGGTACTCGCACACCTACGGCCATCGATTCATTCGACCGACATTGATGGCTGCGGACAACCCAGGTGAATCATTTTCCCCCCAGATCCTCGACTTCAATCCTTGGACTATCAGGACCGAATCCGCTTCCAGAGCGGAAAGGAAGGTGGGGACAGGGAATGTTGTAGAACTCGAGATGCAAGGTGCATGGTACAGCATACTCCACTCGGCTGACCTCCCAAAGAGTGTCAGCGCTTGTTCCTCTGGTACCTCAGACCTTGGAAGAGCAAGAGGGCGGGGACGGCCAGCAACCGAGTCTCTCACGTTCCCGGCTTTCAACCTTGCGTGGTTCACGACCGTTAAACTAGTGACGGAGCCGTCAACGATCAGCGGGGCCGTTTTCGTTGAGCCTGTTACGACGTCCTTACCGTACCTCGAGGTCACGAACGGGGACACGCTACGCGACTTCCAAGGCTTGATGATCGTAAGTCTGATCCGGAAATTACAAGAATTGCAATTCAATACCTGACCAATCGCAAAAATAACCTTTCGTGATTCAGTGCGAAGAGCAGGTTGTGAATGTGAAAGTGGGTTCAAACATCGACCCCGGAATTGCTTTTGTACTAACCCGTTATCCAGGCATTTGGGCCAGACCTAGAAATGAACGTCTTCTCCGTGTGATACCTTCAAGTGGATGGTTCAATCTGCCTATCAACTATTTAGTTGCTTCTTTTCCACCCGGGACTACCCTCATCTTAGCCGGATTATTTCATGCACGTCTATATTTGGTGTACATCCGAGTGTCATCAGTGCTGTATCTACATATCCTATGCTCATCTACACGCGGTAATCACTGGGCGTGTCATATCTTTATTCAGATCAAGGTATGTAAAAGAAAGCAAATAGTCTAATTTCCTGTAATCTCGTGGTACGTCATAGCGCCTCCACCACCTTCTTATCGATAAAGACATCACTGGGCGTTAGCTCCTTCACCCCTTCCCCCTCCACAACGGCGGTCTGGATGTCGGCCACTGGGGTTTTTGGTGCCTGTGAGCTCTCAGTTGGCGTCCCAGCAGAGTGAGGGGACAGATAGGCCGGGGTACAAGGATCGTGCAGCGCAGCCAGGGTAGGGATCGTCGGGCAATGCATGACGAAGGTTGAGTTCATCGCGTCTGACGTCACCTCTGGCTGAGGCTGTTCAGAGTCCTCGGACGACTTTGGGAGTTCGGATTTTTCATTCGCTTCGGGGGAGATACTGGCAGCAGAGGGAACTTTAACCCAATCGTGGGTAGTTATGTCGACATGTTGAGCTTCTGGGGTTGAGTATCCCTCGGGGTTCTTTGACTGCCAGTTCCACAGATCCTTGCACATAGTCTCAAGGTCTTGGCTGGCATGGAAACCGAGTTCCTTTTCAGCGAGGGCGGGATCAGCTGTGAGATCAGGTACATCTCCCAACCTACAATCGCGAAAACCGAGATCTTCAGTCCAACTATATTTCACTGCGGGCAGGAGATCGCAGAGATCAACTGTCGACATACCTTCGACCAATCACGCGGGTCTTGTAATCCTTGCCGGTCGCCTTCCTCATCGCATTCACAATATCGAGGACGCTCTGGCCAGCACCTCGTCCCAGGTTGTAACCCTTGTACTTGGCTCGGTCTGGCAAATTGGCGAACGCCGGATGTGATGTCGAAGCAAGGGCTTCAAGGGCTAGGAGATGGCCGGATGCAAGGTCCATCACGTGCAGGTAGTCTCTCACACATGTTCCGTCACTGCAAGGAAGGAGATTGAGACAAGGTAAGTTGACTTGGTCCCATCAAGACGTAGCATCACTTGCACTTACTGCGTGGGGTAATCATTACCGAACACTTTTAGCTCAGCGTCCTTCACCCGCCCGACTGCCATCTGTGAAAGCAAAGGAAGAAGATTGCCTGGTCGCCCTCGAGGATCCTCGCCGATCCTCCCAGATGGGTGGGCACCTGCGGGGCTGAAGGCAAGATGAGTTTGGATCCGGTGAGTGCATTAACGAATTGCCTTACTTGAAGTATCGTAGAGAGATGACACGCCATGTATCCGGTTCGGCTGCGATGATAGTGTGAATGTCCTTGCGCAGAAAAGAAAGATCATGAGGCCCTCACCATGACATAAGTCCTGCAGAACGGTCTCGCTCATGACCTTTGTACGGCCATAAACACTGTCAGCCTTGAGAGGGGTCGATTCCGGGATAGGGATGATAGGGGGTATGCCATAGACAGTTGCCGAAGAAGAGTAGACGAATCGCGTGCAATCAAACTCGCTCATGATCTGGCAGAGTTGGATAGTAGCGCCGACGTTGTTCGCATAGTATGTCAGCGGGATCTCGGACGATTCGCCAACGGCCTTGTAAGCCTAGAAAATACCTTCATGAGCTTATCGAAGTCCAGACGACGTGTTGAGGAGAACGGGAGCCTACTGCAATGTGAATGACGCCCCAGATGCCACCTTTTCCGTACTTCTCGAAGATTGCCCGAACGTCCGCCGCTTGGGTCAAGTCCCCAGAGAAGGAGTCGACTTCCGCGCTCTCCCGATCCTGCTCGCTCGCATCGGCAGGAAGCTCATCTTTTGCAAGTTCACTGACGCGCTTCAACGCTTCGGGATAGGAGTTGTGGTAATTGTCGATGGAGATGACTTTGTATTTCCTGGTCTGGAGCAGGACGAAGACAACATGGGATCCTTGATCACATACAGCATTGACGCGTCAGTACACCCTCAGCATGAACAGCATATACGTATAGTCCTCACCGATGTATCCGGCGCCACCAGTAACGAGGACGGGCTGTCACCAATCCAAATGTGAATGAGACGTAACAGTGAGTCCGACGGCCACTGGAGCATCAAGCATCGAGAACCCAAGGTCCAATCGACGTAGTTCCTTATGACTCACTCTAAGTGGTTCAGGAGCCATGATGAGGGTATTCGGAGGTGCTTGAAGTGCCTGCAGGCCTAGCTAGCGTGGCGTTTATAAGTTGACTGCGAGATCTTTCCCCAAAAGAGTCGCTGATTGGGTGAGCTCCGTACGCGGTCGGTAGAACCTGCACTTCGAGAAGCAAAGTGTGAGATGGGGAGCAGGATGACAAAAGGCGGGCGAGCGCACGATCGCAGTTCAGGCGCTTGTGGGGTCGAAGGGTGGTCACTTCGCTCGCTGAAGGGTCGGCTATCACGCACATCACATGATAGTAATTACGCTACACGTAAATCAAAGGCTCGGACCAGTATGATCCATAAAACTGCATAGTACGACAAGAACGAACGGAGTAATAAAACAACGAGATCGGGAAGAAGCGGGAGAAGGCTAAACTTAAACGACGAAAAAGCAGAGGAAAATGTCCAAAAAGGAAACCGCCCCGGGCCGCTCTCAGCGTCCACCAGTACCCCCTCCCATTCGCATAATCTCCCCATACAATGATATTCCCCGCAGCTTCCTTCGTGTGGATGGATTGTTGGAGTTGCTGGACGATCTCGGAGAGATACCCGGTCGTATGGAAGACTTGTTTGATGACGCAGGGGTTGGTGTATTCCGCATAGAAGATGCGGCAGTCCGTATAGAGCCATAGTGTGGGGCCAACGTGCGGTAGTCTTGTGGCATTGGGGGAGGCTTGTACGGAACGGAAGCGGGCGGAAGAGAAACCGGTGGTATAAGTGGAGGCAACGAACGGGGTGACATTACCGCTGGATTATGTTCGTACTGATCGCGATGGGGCGTGTCTCTCGTGGAGGTGAGGGACGAGTCTGATGAGTCTTCAAGCGCTTGACCTAATCGCGTTTGAAGGAGTGCGGGTGATGGTCCACGGGGTCGGGTGTACGGGACTCCGGACTCCGGGAGTCTGCAAGGCAGAATAGCGTCGGAATCATCCCTGTGTTCACCGCGACCGTAATACGGGGATATAGCGTGAGGAATGGATACCGGAGGTATGGCTGGTGGGTGAGGCGAATGCCGCAGTTGCGATCTACCAATAGACGACTTCCTCAGGCCTCTGCTGAGATTCCCGATGGGACTCAAAGGACTGACATCGGTGTTGCGCGGCCCAGTTCTGGGGAACCAGCCTTTGGTTGGGGATGATGCGCCGGGAGAACCGCTATCTCTTTCGAATGAAGGCGACGTCGTAGTGTACATATCGACTAGTCCACCGAATGAGTAGGTCGAGTCGTGCTTGTCAGCGCCCTTGCCCTGACCCACGCTGAGATGTCCGCTCATGGCCGATTTCCGACCAATGTATGATATCGGTGATACCATGGAATCACGATCAGTTCCACCATAGTAGTCGTCGTAGAGGTCCTCGTACGCGGATTCCTGATCCGAGCCGCTCCTACTTCCTTCCTCGTCATTGTCATTGGTAAACCTGAAAGTTGGAGGTGCAAGGTGGGGGAGCTGTTCTCTATCATACCCTTCATTCTGTGTTGTTTCTGAGGAGGTCGATGATCGGGCTGTCCTCCAGTCGTGCTGTGGAGGATGTTGTGGCTGGTGGTGCTGGCCGTGCGAAGCATGAGTTGCCGATGACAAAGGTGTTGGATGACGAATGGAATGCTCCTCTGTCTTTTCTGACACCGTGTACAGCTTCATGCCCGACTTGTCCCATAGATGGTCCACAAGCTCATCCTCAACAAGGGTATCTTCACCACTTCCGCTCCCATTGCTCAAGTCCATTTGATTTTGATTATTCCAACCGTATCTTCCTCCACGAATGGCATCCCGCGGCAGCTGAGGGATATCTCCGTCTCGAGGGCGAGGGCGATACTCAGGAAACACAGACATGCCCCTGATTTCTGTCTCTCGCTCCTCCGCATACGTCTGCTGTCGCATCTTATACTTGCGGTGAAACATATATACGCTGAGGGTGAAGGCGATCGTGGCGAGTGTGATTAGGACTAAGATTAGGACCAAGAAGATTGAGCTGGATATCTGAGCGCCGTGGAATAAAGTTAGCCCAATCGCCTCGTACATTAGGCGACCCCAATATTATAAGCTCACATGTAGCTTATTTGCAACTGGCTGCAGCTCTTTGAGAACCTGTGAGAGCGACCTCTTATAGGCTTGATGCTGTCTGACGATGCGGTGGGGAGATGAGGAGGTTTTCGCGTGGTGGTCCTCCGGTACACTATCCATGCACTCGTCGTCCCAGACGACGGAGCAGTTGTTTGAGCCAAAGGTGAAACGGGGCGACTAGGATGACTTCCAGCGTTGGGTGGGGCTACAGTCACGTCGATTGGATCGTCGGTCCAACTCAAAACCAATTAAGGTCAAGAAAGAAGAGAATAAGGGGAAATGATCGTTTGAAGAACAGATCAAATTCAAACAAAGCCAAGCCAAGCGAGGGTGCGGTTAAGATGGTACAGAGAAAGCGAGGATAGGTGGACGAGCGTGATGTGATGGCACTTCCGAGGCGAACCGCAGAGCTGAAACGCTTAATCAAAGCGCAAAGAGCCGAAATAGGCTGAGTCAGGGGATGAGCTATATATGAGATCGTTGATGTGATGCGCAGCCGCTCCGGTTGGCTCCTCAATTATGATACACAGGCATGTTACGGATGGAACTGTTTCAGGTTTTGTGTACAGTTGGAATTTTGCCGAGCCGCGTACAATGTGTCGGGTCCCCGTCTGTAGCCACTCGGCTCGGTCGCAAGATGCAGCCATTCGCAAAGGTTGGCGATAGACTAGAATAAAATAGATCTAGGAGGTCTGGGTTGGCGACACGGGGATACCGGGTGCAATCGCCAGCTTCCATAGTGTACATTATGTTCACGGACCCAGAGCTTCGCCTACGGCACCCGTTGTGCAGACCAACGGAATGAATTCGGCTTATGGTAATCCAAATTCTTAGTGATGCCTTGTGAATGTCATGCGATGGTGACAAGTTTGGAGTCAGATAGAACTATCATCCATACAATTCATATCACATATTCGTTGTTGCTACTACATTGACTATTCATATTCACACCCCATAATGAACAAAATTGACCCATCGCTCAAATGGTACCTTTTTCTGCCTCAGCTCTTTGGTTGCATTATGGAGTGCCACTGCTGAATCTCTGACATCTGTCCCCTCCATTCCATTTTTGAGCATGTGCTTGTAGAAAGCTTCTGCAATGATTGGCCCATCTTCATCTGCACTAGCCCACATTGTTCCAACTACACTTTTGAACCCAGAGAACTGCATGCCTGCTGCCATGTGAATGGCTTCATCAGGAGTGCGCTTATCTCCTTTAGCAGAGTGGCAAGCAGACAACACTGCTAACTCTGCCTTGGGCCGGCCATCCTTGATGATGTCAAGCAGAGTGAGTGGCTCTTTCTCCTTGGAGAGAGAGAAGAATGACTTGAAGGGTTCATTTTGATTCTGATGCCCATGGCAGGCAAAATGAACCCAATTTGCATCTTTTAGGCCATCCAGCACAGCCTCCCGGGTGCATGCCTCTCCATCTAGAGTTACAGCTTGTGGAAACAACATCTGGATGGTCTTCATCTCTTTCACAACATTTTCCAAAGGTGCTTGCCCCTCAGCATTGGCCTGTGATACCAAAAGCAGATGGGGCTCAACTATGTGCTTGGAGTTTGGGGCCAACTTGGTGGGCACTGTGGTAACTACTGAGCCTAGTAGGATTGAGAGTGTTGGTATGTAGGAAGAGATGAAGCGCCCAGGCATGTTCCTCTCCCCTTTGACATAGGGCCCTGCAGCATGCAGTGGAAGGAAGCATGCACTTGAAGTTGGCATCCACCACAAGCGAGAACCCCAATTCAACTTGAGTGTTTGTTCCAACTGAATTGTGATGGGCTCCACAATGTCCCCCCAGATCTCACCCAGGATATCTGCCATCCCTTGTTGCTTTTCAACTTTGGTGTCTGCATAATGCATGATCATGTTGTTGAGCTTGTCAGAAAGCAATTTTACATTCTCTTGGGAGGCATCCGGAAGCGGAATGATGAGAGGTGGCTTGGTAGACTGCATGATGATGGCATCTGAGTGGTACCAGCTGATATTGACAATAATGACTGGGCCAGATGATGCAGCAAGCTGTAACTCTTGGAATGTCCTTCCCTTGAGAAAGGAAGAGAAACCTGGCACCTGCCGGATATGCTCAACTAGCTGGGCCCATTCAATAGCTGTCCGTTGGTAGCTGTCCGAAGTGGAGACTATGAGTGGGAAGTCATCACAGCACATTGGTAAACCATTGTCCTCACCTAGCTACCATATCCTCATTGTCGGTCTTTGATGTGATCCAATGATCTTCATCCAATGTTGTTGAACCCTCGAGTCTCGCACTCAGCACCCTGAACTGGTCAGCCAGCTTGGGGTCGACCGCTTCAAGCTTCATTAGGGATGTACGATACTTCCCAAGCTGGGAGTAGAGAATTGACCGCCCTTGCTCCAAGAGCTCAATTGCCATCTCTGGCAATGAATTCTGGAGTGCATATGATGCAGCGTCCGATGCAAGGTCCGCCGTTTCAACTGATTGGAAGGTGTCCGCAAGGCGGGAATGTTGAAGGTCAATACTGCGCGCAAATGTGATATGTCGATCAAGGAGTGAGATACATGTGATATACGCATCCTTGACTGATGGGTCATCAAGGTTCCTTCCGAACTTAACCCAGTTACTCGATGCCCTCAGGCGATGAGTGACCGGTGACGACTCGTGGTTAGCACCCTCCTGGACCAAATGTAGGGCTGCCACTAGGTCAACTCTGTCCCCGGTTTGCTCGAACCGTGTAGAAAGACTGAGGGCGAGATTGTTAAGTGACATGCCTCTGTCTGGATGTCCCACTGGCCAAAGATTTAGCGCTGCTTGGTGGTATTTGATGCTCTCATCGAGGTCAACTCTGCCCCCAACTAGCTCGAACCGTATCGACAGACCGCTAGCGAGATTATTTAGTGACAAGGCTCTGGCTGGATGGCCCTCAGGCCGGAGACTCAACGCCGCTCTGTTGTATTTGATGCTCTCATCGAGGTCACTTCTGTCATTGGTTTGCCGGAACCGTGTCCGAAGGCCGTTAGCGAGATTGTTGAGCGACGAGCCTCTCTCCGGATGTCCCTCGGGCCAAAGATTTAGCGCCGCATGGCTGTATTCGATGCTCCCATCCAGATCACCTGTGTCCCCGGTGTGCCTGAACCGCGTCCAGAGACCGAGAGCAAGATTATTGAATGACGAGCCTCTGTCTGGATGTCCCTCGGGCCGGAGGTTCAGCGCCGCTTGGTTGTATTTGATGCTCTCATCGAGGTCACTTCTATCCCCGGATTGCTTGAACCGCGTCCGAAGCCCGATGGCGAGATTGTAGAATGACGAGCCTCTGTCTGGATGTCCCTCGGGCCGGAGATTCAGTGCCGCTCGATGATATTTGATGCTCTCTTCAAGGTAACTTCTGTCCCCAGTTTGCTCGAATCGCGTCGAAAGACTGAGGGCGAGATTGTTGAGTGACCAGACCCTTTTTGGATGCCCCTCGGGCCAGAGATCCAGTGCCGCTCGGTTGTATCTGATGCTCTCATCGAGGTCACTTCTGTCCCCAATGTGGTTGAACCGCGTCCAAAGAGCGGTGGCGAGATTGTTGAGTGCTAAGCCTTTTCTTGGATGTCCCTCGGGCCAGAGATCCAGCGCCGCTTGGCTGTATTCAATGCTCTGATCAAGATCACTTCTATCCCCAGTTTGGCCGAACCGCGTGCAAAGACCGCTGGCGAGATCGTTGAGTAATGAGGCTCTCCCTTGACGTCCCTCGGACCGAAGATCTAGCGCCGCTTGGCTGTATTCGATGCTCTCATCGAGGTCACTTCTGTTTCCGGTGTGGTGAAACCGAGTCCAAAGAACGGTGGCGAGATTGGCGAGTGACGTGCCTCTGTCTGGATGTCCCTCGGGCCGGAGATTTAGTGCTGCTTGGCTGTATTTGATGCTCCGATCAAGATCGCTTCTGTTCCCGGTTTGTTCGAAGCGCGTCCAAAGACCGCTGGCGAGATTGTTGAGTGACACGCCTCTCTCTTGATGTCCATCGGACCGAAGATTCAGTGCCGCTTGGTTGTATTCGATGCTCCGGTCGAGGTCTTTACTGTTTCCGGTCTGGCCGAACCGCGTCGAAAGACCGAGGGCAAGATTGTTGAGGAACATGCCTCGGTCTGGATGTCTTTCGGACGAAAGATTTAGCGCCGCTTGGTTGTATTTGATGCTCTGATCAAGGTCTTCCCTGTCTCCGGATTGGTTGAACCGCGTCCAAAGACCGACGGCGAGATTGGCGAGTGGCAAGCGTCTGTTTGGATGTCCCTCGGGCCAGAGATCTAGAGCCGCTTGGTTGTATTTGATGCTCTGATCAAGATCACTTATGTCACCGGTGTGATTGAACCGCGTGCAAAGACCGCTGGCGAGATTATTGAGCGACGAGTCTCTGTCTGGATGTCCCTCGGGCTGGAGATTCAGCGCCGCTTGGTTGTATTTGATGCTGCGATCGAGGTCATTTATGTTCCCGGTTTCGCTGAACCGCCTCTGAAAACTGAGGGCGAGATTGTAAAGTGACGAGGCTCTATTTGGATGTCCTTCAGGCCGGAGATTCAGAGCCTCTTCGTCGCATTTGATGCTCAGATCAAGATCACTTCTGTCTCCGGTTTGCTCGAACTTATTCCAAAGATCGAGCGCGAGCTCGAACAGCGCCGTGGCCCTGAAACAGATCAAGACAAGGTATTCAGCAACTGTCACTTCTCGCTTGCAAAGGATGTGGGCCAACCTTGATTCGCAGTCGGATTCGGCAGACGCAAGTGTGTCCCTGTCCATGGTCGAGATAGACGCCTGGGCGGACGGAGGAAGGGCAGACGTACGAGCTTGGTGAAACGATGACAAGCGTATGGCGCACTAGAGAAGCGAAAATTTTAGTGCTGTGATTGATTCGGAATCCGTCGTTGTCGAATGTAGCAGGGATCAGTCGAGAGTTGTCTGTCAAGTGATTTGGCAGGAGACGCTTGCCCCCTGCCCGCACTAACGCAATCAAGCATGACACGTGTGGCATCACTCTAATATTAATCATTAGCGGATAAGGAGGTGATCGC
This sequence comes from Tulasnella sp. JGI-2019a, assembly GCA_019633535.1. Taxonomy (NCBI): domain Eukaryota; kingdom Fungi; phylum Basidiomycota; class Agaricomycetes; order Cantharellales; family Tulasnellaceae; species Tulasnella sp. JGI-2019a. The sequence goes on from WSUE01000212.1 coordinate 60,327, forward strand.
TTCAGATAACGTTGCCGGAATCCAGGAGAAGGGGACCGAGTGGTCGAGACTCGGTCCATCACAAATCTGGGGCCGCGCTCGAACTTCCGGGACCTCATTCCCCAATAATCCGCATGATGCTCAGATGGATCGCCCTGTGTTCACGAGCTGTACATTGTGGCTGATAGCAAGGATTTCCACGCGCACGGCATAGGAACACTAGACTGACAATCTGTCAATTAGTTTGCTCGGTGGAATCCCTTTGTCGCCACATATGTTACTTCAGATCAGGTGGGGTGACAGGCGTGGACAACAGATTCAATACGAACCAACAGATAGGTATTTGTGAGCAGAAGGAGATGCCCGGAATTTCAGACAGCGTTGGGAGCGTTGGACTTTTACGGGCGGGCTGGTAAGGTCAAGTCTGTGGTTGATCGAGCGCTGGTGTTTGTGGTCCCCATGAGCAAAACATTGGCCGCGACGAAGAGTGGAAATCTCATCATACCTCAGAGTATATGGCGACTAGTGACCAACGCAGGATGATATCACCCCTTACTTCCCTTCGTCGAGTTCGATTCATGGTCGACCATCCAAATAACAAAAATAATAAATTACAAAATTACAAACTAACTACTCAAAAATTCTTGTGAGGAAGTGATACAAACCTCGCTTCCTTGTATCCTTGTCATCTGCAATGTCGGTTCAGCACATAACATAGGCCCCCCTCTGCTACTATCGTCGGATAAAACTCTTGAAATGGGATGCGACGCTTGTTGAGATCGTCCAATGCTCAACGTGATGCAGTACAAAAAGCTTGTTATTTCGTTATTGTGAGCCTATTCCCCAATTCGATACTGTTAACAAACAGATCCCAGGACATTCCTTCAACGAGCGGGCGGGATCGAGATAGAGGAGACGTGTGATAACAAATGGACGAAACGACGCGTGGTGTTTTTTTTTTTTTTTTTTTTTTTGTGTGACCGGGGGGGAATCTGCTTTTCAGACGAAGGCCGCTACGTTTGACCGCGCTTAGCCAACAGTGTGGGTTTCATACCCACTAAACCCTCCAGCAGGGATAATGCCAGACAGCATCCGGGTATCACCTCGGACATCGGTTAACCAGACTTGCGTCCGGCTCCCACTCAGTTAAGAGGAGGTTCTGAAGCCTCATGTCCTGAAAGGCTGCGAGTGCAGCCAGTTTGTATAGATGATAGGTGGTCCACAGAGGACCGAGTGAACAGTCGTGTGATCCCACCAGGCTCGATCAGTGCGGGCTTCAAAAAGGAGCGTGACAGCATCCTTTCCTACTTTGCCTCTACATATCATGGCACACTTCCCCCCTTAGCCGTGGTCGTCTGGTATCCAATAGAGCTGACTGGTACCGCACCTCTCAATGAGGCCTTTCCACTTGTCCTTAATTAGCTGGTCCTCTTTATCAAGTCCCAGTCCTTTGGTTTTCTTGAATTTGGCTAAGCCAGTGTCAGCTTTGGCTGCTTTGAAAAGAGTGAGGTTGAGGGTAGCTTTGGCCCTTTTTCTCGTTATTGTGGCTCCTCTGATATGGTGTGCATTTCGGAGCTTCCATATGACAAATGCTGTCTCTGTGACAGTCGTTCTGAGAAGAGCCGTCACAGCTGGTCTTTCTTCAAAAGATCTGAGACCTATTCCCAGGATTTCCTGGTACTGGGGGGGTTGGATTCTCAGAGGGCTAGTGGCTTCAGCCATTCTTAGGATTCTGATCATCTCTTTCCAAACACTTGAATGCCAGTGGTTGTCACAAGTGTTGAGGATATGCTCTAGGGTTTCTAGTGTGCCACAATCACAGAGGGATCGTTCTTCCCAGATCCCTCCCCACTGTGCTATGAATGAGCTGCAAGTGGTTCAGTTGTGGATGGCTTGCCAGAGGAAATCTTTAATCACTCTCCTAATGGCAGGTTGTTTCAGGCTCCTCCAGATTGATTCTCTGTGAGGCTGGTTGCCTGTTCTGGTGAGCATGTTGTCAGATATCCTCTCCAGGTTTGCTTCAGTCTTCTGTCTGGGGGGGGATGTGTTTAGGTGTCTCACCCAATGGTAGGCATCTGAGAAGGAGAGGGCTGACAGCCTGGCGCCATCCGTTCTCCATTGGTCTGGGACCATTAGGTCCCATTCTGGGTGAGGAGGCTCTTCCAGTCCTTGTTTAGCAAGGGCATCAGCCTCTTCGTTTCCTTCGACTCCTGTGTGTGCTTCCACTTTAAGGATGGTTGTTGGGGCAGTTCTTATCCTGAGCAGGTGTAGGGCTTTCTGGAGGATGTCAGCATTCGGCACTGCTAGCCAGCCGATGTCTTCATGCTGAGCGCACTGGGAAGTTAGTGCAGTCATGACGTATTGTGAGTCCATGTTGATTTGGATTGGGACATCACTGGGAGCATGCTGTAGGGCCCACATGGCTGCAGCAATCTCGCCTCTGTTGTTCGTAGGGGGGGAACCAGGGGCTTGGATAGCAAAATGGAAGGTTGGGTCTGTCACCCAGACTCCTGCTCCACATGCGGAATTTGCAAAGCTGTTTCTATCGGCTGAGCCATCAGTCCACAAGGTGAGGGTTTCTCCAAGTGGGGGGAAGTCTAGGGATCTACGTGCTGGAGGGTAGTCTGAGAGGTGTGTGCTGAAAATCCTTGTGGCTTTTGCAAGTGGGCCAGAGTGTGTGACATCTGGATTTAACAGGATCAGGAGGTTCTTCTTGCTTGCTGTTGAGTTTCTCATGATCCTCAGAGGAGTGAGGTCCAGATTATCATTCCCCTGTCTGTTTCTTGTTGGGGTGGAGGGTAGTAGGCTCAGGGATGGGGACACTAATTTCAGCATCCTGTCTCTGGCCTTGATGCACAGGTCGTGTCAGGGACAGCTCTGTGGGTTTATGGGGGAGATGTCCCATAGGTCACCTTGAGAGGTTACTTTGTGGTAACATCTCAGGTTGTTAGCAGCCTTTGATGACTCTGATCTGGTAGAGATCTTGGTGTACTTGGAGAGCCATATTGGGATGGATCTCTTCATGTCATTCTTGAAGCAGAGTGCTTTGGTCCTGATATTGTATTTCCTAGAGACTGTGATCATATCATGGAGCTCTTTGGATAGTTTGCTCTTCCATCCTTGGGTTTCTTTCCAGGTTTGGTTGAAGATGTTTATCATCCTATCGTTCAGGCCGCCTCTGGCAGCATTCTTGATGAGGGAGTCTAGGATGGGGGCCCAATCAGGTTGCTTGCTTATTGATCCTCTCCACTTTTTAATCCACATAACGCATGCTGTGGTCTGTCTAGATTTAAAGTCTGGGATGTTGAGACCCCCTTGAGATGGGGGTTTATAAACGTCTTCAAGTTTCAGGATAGACTTTGCCTTACCAGCCCACATCACTGTCCTTATGCACTTGACAATCCTTTGCACCACTGATGGTGGGGGGTCATTGGTCATTAACATATATTGTGCCCTTGTGAGCACAATGTAGTTGGTGATGATTGCCCTTCCTTGTAAGGATGGCTTTCTTGCTGCCCACTTTCTGGTGGTGTCCTCCATTTTGGAGACTCAGGTCTCCCACAGTGATTCGAGGTCAAGGTTGTGTCCAACAAAACCTCCCAATATTCTCAGAGCCTCTCCATCAGAGATGATTCTTATCCCATCCGGGATTGCACTTGACCCTGTGTTATATTGGGTTGTACCTGAGAGATGACAGTTCTGTATTACTGCAGTCCTGTGTTCTCTGGGTCCAACTGGGAGGACTTCCATCTTTCCCATGTTGAATTTGGCAGTTGAGGCAAGGCACCATTCATCAGTAATTTCCTCCATATCTGACCACCTGTCTTTTTTGGACAGGAAGAGGCTGGCATTGTCAGCAAAGAGTTTGCATATGAGTCTGGCCTCTTCTCCTGGGACCTGAAGGCCTCTCAGGGAGGAGCAGCATAGCGATTCTGCCAGTGGTTCTATGGCAAAGTCAAAGAGGAGACAGGAGATTGGGTCACCTTGTCTTACACCTCTCTCAATGGGGTACAGTAATGAGAGGGTTTTGTTGATCATAATCGAGGTTTCTGCACCTGTGTACAGGTCCTTGATTCAGTCTATGAAGGGGGTTGGTAGGCCATAGGCTGCTAGGATGTCCCATAGGTAGGCATGATCTATTCTGTCATACACCTTCTCCTGATCCAGAGCGATAATGTTTCCTTCTTGCTCTGTGGTCTCACAGTACTCTGCCACTACTTTGGCGAGTTTGACATGGTCTAGGATATCTCTGCCAGGGATAAACCCAGCTTGGTCCTTGTGGATGACTTGGGAGGCAATGTTCCCTAGTCGTGATGCATAGACTCTAGTTTCAAGCTTATAGTCTGTGTTTAGTAGTGAGATTGGGCAATAGTTTTTTATATCATCTTTGTCACCTTTCTTGTATAGGAGGTGCATGACACTCCTCTTATACTCTTTGGGGGTGCCTATCGTTTTGCGCAAATGGGCATTCCAAACCTTATGTAGGATTTCTGAGATAGTTGGGGTCTTGGGGGCACTGTCATCTCGTTGTTTACTACTTTCTTGGTCAAGCCAGTACTTGTAGAATTCGTATATGAAGCTGTCTGGGCTAGGGGCCTTTCCAGCATTGCTCATCCTGATGGATGTCTTGATTTCATCAGTGTCTATCTCTGCAGCTAGGCGTGCTGACTCTTGTGGGAGGAATTTCTTCTTATCCACAAGTTGTTTCATTTTGGTGATGGCATGGTGCCTTTCGTCACTCATGTCTGGATGTGTTTGGAGGTTTGCATGGAAGCCTCTTGCAACGTCTAGCATCCTGTTTGTATCTCTTTCAAGGATGTTTTGTGGGGATTTGAGGGCTGCAATTGCTGCCTGCTCCCCTCTCGCTTTGCCAATTGAGAACCAGTACTTATTGACTGCATCTCCTTGGAGTTTGAACCTTGCTGCTGATGTCTCAGCAGCAGCATCCAGTTTGGCTTTCTGAATTTCACCTATCCTATTGTCCAGAGCTTCAGCTTGTTTCTGAGCTTGCAGGTTGTTTAAGAAGTCTGGCATTTGTTTCCATCTTGCTCTTTCTTTCTTAAGTCAGTTGAGTGTCTTGTTTCTCTCAACTCACCTTGATTGCTTTCTTCCTTTGAAGACAGCTTGGATTTTTGATTTGGTTTGTAACCATACTTTCATTGGGTCTTTTTTCCTCATCTGATGTTTGGCTTTGAGGAGGCAATTCCTTGTTTGTTCAATGAGTACTTTGTCATGAAGGTCTTCGATGTTCATTCACCACGAGCCTGAGCCTGTCTCAGGGGCGTTGTTGTCTAGGATTTCAACTGTGGCACAGTCATGGTTGCTTAGGTTTACTGAGCTTATGTGATCCCATTTGCTTGCTCTTCTAAGGATACTTGGGGAAACCAGTATTCTGTCTAGTCTTGAATGAGAGCTGGAGCCGTCGTTATTCAAGTTTGGGGCAGACCATGTGAAAGAGTGGGTTGCCTGGTTAGCAGCTCTCCATCCGTCTTCAAGGTGGAGTGTTTGTCTGAGTAATCTCAGAGCCTCCTTCATTGCTGAAGGTGGCTGGCCCCTGTACGGTTGCCTATCTATGGGTGACTCAATGTGATTGAAGTCCCCTAAGACAATGTCCAGGGCATGGATGCCTGAACATAGTTCAGTGAAGAACTTGACAGCTTCATGAGTGTCGTTTGGGGCATACACATTAATTAATGTGATCAGCTGTTCATTTCTCCAGTGGAAAGAGAGCTTTTGTGCTTGTCCCTCATGGAGGATGTCATGGGAGAAGGCCGTGCAGTCTCCTCCTGTGAGATGCTTCTTGACGAGGAGCATTGTGCCTGCCGAGTGGTGGCCACCTGGGTTGGCGAAGGTGAATATCTCTTGATATAGGTCTTCTACCCCCTCTGCTGCTTTGGAGGACTCATGAGTCTCTTGAAGCGCCAGCATGTCCCACTTATTCACCCTCATGAGGCAGATAGCATCATGTATTTTGTTGTTACTTCCAGAGGAGCCACTATTGTGTACTCCTCGGATGTTGAGTGTGGCCACTCAGAGCACACCATAACGGCATGTTCTTTGTGGTGCACGTGCACCAGTGTTTCTTGATGAAGCAGCACCACCTGGTACCCTTATGGGCCTCTGGGTGGCATTCGTCGCTGGCTGGGCACCAGGAGCTGCTCATCCTCCTCATGTAGCTGACCAAGACTGTGGGAGTGATGCAGCAGTGGGTCCTCCAAGTTGTTGTGTATTTGTCTGCATTGGATAAATTTGTTAGTGGGGAAGTTTCTCATGTAGATC
>WSUE01000213.1:0-20206 GCA_019633535.1 Tulasnella sp. JGI-2019a
AAAAAATAAAAAATAAAAAATAAAAAATAAAAAATAAAAAATAAAAAATAAAAAATAAAAAATAAAAAATAAAAAATTGAGAGACAAAATAGCCGTACTCCGGGGGACTGAGACCCTCACCCTCAATCCAAAGGTATGGGGAAGAACTTGGCATTGCATGCAATAGTAACTCGAATATTACAGACCAAGGTCACTTACAATAAGAATGTATGGGTGTTAAATTTGCATGAAAAGCAAGTCCGTAGTTGTAGATGGGGGTGCAAAGCGATACAAAAAAAATGAAGTCCGATACATGAAAGTCATGTGAAAGGATTTTACCACTCGAAGTCTAAGAAAGTAGAGCGAGTTCGTCAGCAGTGTTTTTGGACTAGAACGAGGAAGTCTCGAATATACCTTCGCTGATGAGCGTGATCTGCCCACGAAGGTCTCCTCGCCGGATTCGATCAGGATCGATGCGCATGGCCACAACCTTCCGAGTCAAGGCGTTCAGCGAAGCAGGTCCACAACCTAAAAGATAGAGACCATCATCAGACAAACAGCAAAGGAGCACATCCGAAAAAGGCACTCACAAGCGACAGCGACCGCCCCACGGGACCGCTCCACTTCATCAGTGATGATTTTGTCCAATTTTGGCTTTCCAGGCCTCGCAACCTCGCTGACCACGTTCAGATCGTCGATCTCCTGCTCATCGTACTCGAACAAAGGAGCCTCATCTTCCTTCCCATGATGCCACGTCGTGGAGGGAGTAGCCGGCCTCACAGGACCTCCCGGCATCAAGTTACGAAGGCTCTCATGACCTCCAAGCGTACGGGTATCGAACCCATTATTGAAGCTATCACTATACGGGAGTTGTGGAGACGAGACGGGGCTGGGGTTTCGTTCTATGAGCGACTCGGCCACAGACAGTCTGATATCACTGGGGTATGGTGGACGTGATTGGCGCGGTGTGGGTGAGAATGGCGAGGGACCTCGCGCGATATCATCGATGCGAGGGGTGACCGTCCGTGACGGCGTATCGCTCTCTCCCCATTTCAGCGCTGTCGCACCACCCAATGGCACATCGACCAAATTCCCTTCACGCTCCTGAGGAACAGGCGCTAGCTCGTTGGGATCCCAGCTCCGCGGTTTCGCGGGAGTCTTGACTGTTGATGTCGACATGGCACCAAGCGTTGGAGGAGGGCTCACCAGGCGTGGAGGAGGGAACTGATGTGACTGACTGGCCTGAGGACTATGGGTATATGGGGAGAACTCTTCCTGAGCCGCGGCGCTAAGGTTGGCGTTCGCCGCTGCCTTCTGGCTCAACTCCGCCTTGGCTTGCGCAGCCGTCGCCTGTTTCTTCGACTGCGCCCGTCTCAGCTTCCCTAGCTTCTTAACTGTGATACTCATCTGCGCCTCCCCAGGCGCATGAGTATCATCGTCCCCATCAAAGTTGGTGAGGTCAAGTACGTGATGACCATCCTCCGAGGCAAACTCATTGTTGCCGTCGGTATGCTGACCAGAGCGTCCACCGCCAGTATAGTTCAATTCCGTCTCGCTACCCCGACTCACCTCGGAGTCCATACTGGAGACCGAGGAGTTGGATAGACGACGCTCCAATGTCTTCCCTTCCCGGGCGAAGCGAGGTGCGGGTGGTTGAAGCGTCCCGTCCGGACCAAGCTCCAACGCGCTATTGCTCTCAGCGTTGTTCGAGCCCTTTGACCCGTTATCCACAAAATTGGTCACGAAGACGTCGACTTGGAGTACGGATGTGTTCGGGATCATGTCCATACATCGGCGAAGGATGGGAGCGCACCACTGGACGTGAGCTTGGGGACCAGACTGTCAGCGAGAACAATGGATGGACCTCATACGAAAGGGAGGAAAAATACTCACAGAATTCCCGAATGAGCCAAACAAACCGCACCCTCCTAGTGACGAACCCATCTTTGCCAACACCCCCACTCTTCCCACCCAACGACCTTCCATCCCGTCCACTCAAACACAAACACAAGTACTCCAATATCGAAGTCCCAAAACTGACCCCAGATCCACCACACACGATCAACACGGACGAATGCGATCCCCAATGCGCCCTCACCGACGAACCAAACGCGCCATCCACATACGCCCTCAGCACGATCCCCGTCTGCCTCACGCTAGGGATACCTCCCTCGACACCAAATGATTCACTGCTCCCATCCCTCCCATGTCTCCCCCTCGGCGTCATCGCAGACTTCTCAGTTGTCTCTCCCCCACCCTCGCGTTGACTCTCAATCGCATCCCTCCGCTTCTTAATCTCATCCCATAACGCACCCGTAAATCCCTTTTTTGCACGAATGATCAACACCATCTCCCTCCCCTGCGGTCCCGCGATCGCGGAATCCGAGATCGACGCCACCGTAAACGGATGAGATGTGAACCGCGAGATCTCCGGTAACATGAGTAACACGTGTTGTCCCGGAGCCCAACCGAACCGACGCGCGGTGACGACCGAAAGTCGGATCGTTCGACCGGGGAGTAAGATGCATTTGGCGAATCCAGGTGGGGGCATCCGCGCGATGACGGAATTGGCGGTACAGGACAAGATCCCTGGAAGTGGGTGCATGGTCGGGAAGTTGAGATGCAATAACGATGTGCTAGGAGGGGCCAAACCGTGCCCGGAATTCGAGGTACCGCGCGACATGTCAGGCCGAGGGAGAGGTGCGGTTCGGTTGCCGGTAGGGGTTTGCGCCGTGACATTTGGGAGTGGGGCGTACGCTGATCGACGTTGAGGCTGAGTAGGTGTGTTACCTCCTTGCGAATCTGCGTTCTTGTAATAGTCTCCGATGTCACCTGCCCTTGGCGACCATTCACCCGCAGCCGTTTCATCGGTATCCCCAGTATGATACGTAGCAGCCGAGTCCCTGATCTTGGTGTCCCAGCCCTCCGAATAGTCCGCTAACGCCCATGACGTAACAGTTATGCCGAACAAAGTAAAAGAAAATAAGTCCATAATGAAAGGACGTGAAAAGGGTTTCATTCAGCCCACTCACTAGACATAACGCGCTCTGACCCTTGATGACCATCCGCGCTCTTTGGATTCCGAACGTCCATCTCCCATGACTCTTGATTGTTAGTCGGCGCTTGAGCGTACGACCTTCTGAGAGCTGAAGTCTCTTTTGCGGGAGTAAGCAGGCCAGACCTGCCATATCCAGTGGACCCTCCAGGGTTGTATGCATCCACACCATCCTCCTCGGCCAATCCTTGATGTATGGGTCGCTTTGGAAGCGTTCCGATGATCCCGTTGAGATGGACGAATTTGATCATTCGGTAGCCGCGTTCTAGTATCCATAGGAACAACGGAGCCCAACACCACCACCAGATGGGAGGAAAATGCAATGCGGAGAAGACGAGGGTGGCGGGGACGAGGATAATGTGTGAGATGTAGAAGAACTCGTAGTAGTGCGTTCGGATCGGTTTGATGGACAGTATTGTCAGAAGTGTCAACGCGATGTAACCCTGCAAGGTTCAAATGTCAGCGGTGTTGCATTGAAGACATTTAAAGAAGAATATTATTTGCTGACCACCAAGCCGTATATGAATTTATGGTATACAAAAACGTAGTTCCAAGCCGTCCCAGTGTGACCATGGCGCTTATCCCTGTCGAGTTGAATAGCCCATGTGACGACGTGGATCGTGGTTATCCACCAGATGAGGCGCCCAGTCCATCGATGCAATCGGGCAAGCTTGTCGAAATGGATCTGAATAGTGAACGGGATGGCGAGGATGGCGAAAGGCGGGGCTTTGAGGGCGAATAGGACGACGAGTGGGAAGAGCGAAAAGGCGATGATCCCCGTTCGACCGCCTTGCGTCCAAAAGGTCTTTTGGATCGTGAAGGCGGGAGGACGCGTAGTCGCCGTGGATGCGACTCCAGGAGATGCAGCGCGGGGCATGAGGCTGTAACCCTCCGGCATGCCCCGTCGCGTGAGGTTATGAGTGAGGTCCCAGACAGCTGTTCCTGGAGCGATATAGTCCGGACCAACGGTACAAAGTAGTAAGGGGACGACGAAGAGGACGACGAGCGAGACCAATTGGGCGTTGGACGGTAAAGACCAAGGCTGTCGATGGGTCTTGCTGGACTTTTGGATAGCCTTGAGGGTTGACTGCTTTCTCCATGTCCGCCTTCTGAGTGCCCATTTCGACCAGCGTGCTCCTAATGCACCGCCTCTCCTTCCTGTCAAGTGGAGAGTACCGAAGACGAGGACGGCGAGTACGACTACGAGCCAACCGATGTAGGCATACCGGTATGACGCAGTCGACATGGTGTGGATTGTTAGATACGAGTTAATCCAGTCATAGTCATTGAGGAATGCGGGAGTCGTTGGATTTGGGTTTCCATGGGATACGGTGGCGGTAGCGGTGGTGGTCTGCGCTACAGCAGGACCGGTATAAGTGACAGTGATGGCGAAAGGAGGGACATAGGTGGACCCGACTCGGGCAGTGGATTGTACGTCGAGACTGGTGAAAGTGATGCCTGCGGAGACCAGCACAGACATCCTGGTCGGTTATGGAACAATACTCTCCTTTGAAAAAAAATGTTTGGTCTTAAGTTGGTCTTGAGTTACGCTTGGGAGGGGTGAACGTCTTGGCTAACGAGTTTTACCGGCCCAGTCCACAAACAAATGTCGCCAGCCGACCTTGCCCTAAAATTAACCCATTTCGCCCTCGGCAGGCCCCGCGCTTCACTGCCTCCTTCAAGGGATATGATGAGAGAAGAGACGGAGTTGGCTTCAGCGTTACTTGAGGATGGTGGCTCAAACGAAACGAAACTTGATCCCTATCGGCATCTACTCCCATCTACCCGCCAAATATGATGATCGACTGTCTCAATCGTTGCATCTTCTACCTATGGATGAGCACGGAAGACTATTCTTCCTGGGAGACACGGTACTTCCTGATGGCCATGCCGGCTGCGGCTGCGTATTACTCATACCTTGGATGGTCCGTGTGCTTCATCCTCCACATTGTCCCTCAATTGTGTTCCGGTTCGCTCTTGACAGCGCCGTCACTTCCGACCATATGGACGCTGATGTCATCATGTTGGATAACCTCGACGTATCGACGACGCCGATTGGGAGTCCTTGAGGTCTCCGTTAGGTGCGAACCTGTCAAAGTGTCGCATGTGGCATGCTCATTTGAAGTTGCCATGTGGGTACAGTACGAAGCTATCGCCAACAGTATCCAGTGAATGCAAGCTGATATGAACACGAAAGACATCCCGTTTATCAAACGTTGCTTGCCACTACGATTACTAATACCGGAGAACAGACAACGTGCGTAAGTTTTGCGACGTGTCAGTGTGAGATCTGATTCCTTTCGATCACAATCATGGATCCATCATCGAACTCAACAGATGAAACGGATACTGGTCTGGACTTCACCGGAGTACGCCACAGGAAAGAGATGTGAGTATCGCATGGGGGACACCTTACGCTATCGACTCACAACTTCGCTTGCAGTGGGCAACTACCCATCGAACTTCTCATCAATATCTTCAGCTGGGCATCAGGACTTTGCCGTAGATACTATATGGATACCCATTTGGACCGTCGTCTTATCGTACCCTATGTCCGAAGACTACAAATCATGGCCCAAGTCTGCCGAAGATGGCGAGAAATTATCAACGGCACCCCCGAGCTTTGGACGTTCGTAACCGATCAAGACAAGGCGAGCGCTGCGACGGTCCTGGACAGATCACGGATGCACCCAATTGGTATCTGGCTTAGGGAAAAGCCGATTGATGAGTCGCTGTACGCTGCGGTGTTGGCCCAATCACATCGCTGGATACTGGCAAACATACAAGTCAGCCGAGAATGGGCAAGAAGACCTACGAAGGCTCGAGGAAATCGACGTACCCATGCTGAAATGCTTAGTGCTCGAAGTTTCCGCTTGGAGCAGAAGCTCCATCTTTGTTCTCGATCTCCTCCGAGACCACCCCCCACAACTCATATCTCTAACTCTCGTCGAAGTCGCGATGCGTCGCTGGAATTCCCCCGTCTTCGGTCCTCGTCTCCGCAAACTAAAACTCATACGCATTCGCACGTCCGGTTCCACTCGTGAGAACCTTCGCAGTATCCTCTGCGCCTGCCCCGAACTCACCTATCTGCAACTGAAAATGTCAACCTTCTCCAACGAGACGAGCGGTTTATGGCTACAAGGTCCCCCAGCACAACTTCCTCTACTCCACACACTGGTATTGAGGTTGTTGTCACCCAACGATATCGTCGACATTCTAAGGATGGCAGCAACGCCAAACTGCAGGAATTACACGATCTCCATCGACTCTGAGCATCTGGACGCGATGGTATTCACGACCGTCGCAGAGCGAATCCAACAGCCGTTCGAAGCATCCATCAACTCCTGTAGCGTTCTTGAAATGCATCTCGACGACATCAAAGCACACATCGTCTGCAGGACCGATTGATATCCTTGCTCTGAATTCAATTTGACGCTCGGTTGGGGTGGTTCCGACGAGAAAGTGTTCGATTGGCTCAGCAACATGCCCGTACGACGCCCACCGCTATCGCCCATCCCCATCGACCTTCACCTGGAGTATAGTAGGGTCGACAGTTCACCTCCTTCACCATCCAGTCTCCTTCAGCTCTCCGGCGTACGGTCACTGACGATCGCAGGTGGTCAATATCGGAGCATTCACCTTGTGGAAGCGTTGTCAATCCCAAGAGACTCGGACAACGGCAGTGCCATATGGATGTGGCCGAACCTGCGGGAGGTAACTTTCATGACCTCCAATGCCCCCTCAAAGGCCTTACTGCACATGATCGGAACGCGAGCGGAGGCCTCCGCTGCTTTACACCAGCAAGGAACTGAGGGTGTTGCCATGCTGGAGAGGTTGGAAGTCGGAGGGCGAGTATTTACATCTGAGGAGCTTGAGACTATCCGAGCTGTGGTCAGCGATGTTGTTGTCAGGATACCAACCGTACCAAGCGTCCCGGACTTTCACTCTCTACGAGTCCCGTGAGTCAAATTCATGCCTTTTGGAAAACGATGAACCGCGACGACTCATGCCTCATAGGATTAACCCAACTAGTTTCCAACCTTTGACAATCCCTCCGATGACATAGTCATTGAAGGCAGTCCACCCCCTAAACATGGCTATCGCCTCCTCAATCGTTGCATTACTCTCCTTCTACTCACAAACGAGTACGGAATACTATTCTTCCTGGGAGACACACTTCTTCCTAATGGCCATGCTAGCTGCGGCTGCGTATCACTCATACCCTGAATTGACTGTGTGCTTCGTCCTCCACATTGTCCCTCATTTGTGTTCCGGTTCGCACTTGACAGCGTCGTCACTCCCGAACATTTCGATGCCGATGTCATCTTGGATAATCTCGACACATCGACGACACTGGCTGCTGAAAGTCCTCATGGTCTCCCCTGGCCATGCCAAGCGTGTGCCTGAAGCGGCGATAGCACCACATGCAGGACAACGGTGCTACTGAGCTTCCTATATCAACAGCCATGACACCACTAACGACATAAGGGCCTAAGCGAAATTTCTTGGTGGAAGTGCCATAGACTAGAGACTCTGTGTTGGTATTATAGCTGCTAGGAGGAATAATACGCTCTAGTATGCGTCTGGTTCCGAACTATGTCGCGACAGTGCATGTCACATATTCGTCATTCAAAAGTCATCCAAATCTATCGGGGTATCACAACTCGTGTGCCAGTCTGAAGTTGTCATGCGAGTACAGTGCCAGGGATCACCAATGATAGGGCCACTGTCCAGTGGATGAAAGCTGATATGAGCACGAAAGACATCTGTTTATCAAAACGCCACGCACCACTACGATTGCTAATGCCGGAGAATAAACGGCATATATTTTGCTATACGTGTCGGTGTATGTATCGTGAGATCTGGAACTGAATAGCACTACGCTTCTCCGTCCTAATCATGGATCTGTTGTCAAACTCAGCGTATGAAGCGAGTACTGGTGTGGGCATCACTAAAGGACGTCATAGGAAGGGGATGTGAGTGTCAAATGGGGCTGACACCTTGCGCTATTGACTCACAACTTCGTTTACAGTGGGGAACTACCCATCGAACTTCTCATCAATATCTTCGGCTGGTCCTCAGGACTTTGCCGTAGATACTATATGGAAACCCGTTTGGGCCGTCGTCCTATTGTATCCTACATTTCAAGACTACAAATCATGGCCCAAGTCTGCCGAAGATGGCGAGAAATTATCAACGGGGCCCCCGAGCTTTGGACATTCGTAACCGATCAAGACAAAGCGAGCACTGCTATAGTCCTGGACAGGTCACGGGAGCATCCAATCGGTATCTGGCTCAGGGAAGATCCGATTGGTGAGTCGCTGTACGTTGCGGTGTTGGCCCAATCACATCGCTGGATACTGGCAGATATAGAGGTCCATCGAGATGACCAAGAAGCACTACGAAGGCTGGAGGAAGTCGACGCACCCATGCTGAAATGCTTAGTGCTCGAAGTTTCCGCTTTGGATAGACACTCTATCTTTGTTCTCGATCTCCTCCGAGACCACCCCCCACAACTCACATCCCTAACTCTCGTCGAAGTCGCGATGCGTTTCTGGAATTCCCGTCTTCGGTCCTCATCTCCGCAAACTAAGGCTCGTACGCATTCGTACATCCGGTCCTACTCGTGAAAACCTTCGTAGTATCCTCTGCGCCTGCCCGGAACTCGCCCATCTGGAACTGAAAATGTCCGCCCTCTCCAACGAGATGAACGGATTATGGCTACAAAATCCTCCAGCACAACTTCCCCTACTTGACACACTGGTGTTGATGTCGTTGTCACCCACCGATATCGTCGACATTCTAAGGATTGCAGCAACGCCAAACTGCAGGAGGTACACGATCTCCATCGACTCTTGGCATTTGGACTCAATGGTATTCACAACCGTTGCGGAGCGAATCCAACAGCTGCTCGAAACACGCATCAGCTCCTGTCGCGTTCTTGAAATACATCTCAACGACATTGAGATACGCATCGTCTGCAGGACCGATCGATATCCTTACTCTGACTTTAACCTGACGCTCGGTTGGGGTGGTTCCGATGAGAGAGTGTTCGATTGGCTCAGCAATATGCTCCTCGTACGACGCCCGTTGCTATCGCCCATTCCCATCGAACTTTACCTGCAGTATAGTAGGGTGGATGGTTCACCTCCTTCACCATCCAGTCTCTTTCAGCTGTCCGGCGTACGGTCACTGATGATCTCAGGTTATCAAGGCTGGGCCATTCACCTTGTGGAAGCGTTGTCAACCCCAAGAGACTCAGAGAACGATAATGCCTTATGGATGTGGCCGAACCTGCGGGAGGTAACTGTCATAGCCTTCAATGGCTCCTCACTAAAGGCCTTGCTGCACATGGTCGAAACGCGCGCAGAGGCTGCTTTACACTGGCAAGGAACTGAGGTGATTGCCATGCTAGAGAGGTTGGATGTTAGAGGGCTAGTGTTTACATCTGAGGAACTTGAGGCTATTCGAGCTATAACTAGGGATGTTGTCGTCGTGACACCAATCAATCCAATCTTCCTGGGATTCCACTCGCTATAATGAGCCCCGTGAGTCAAATTCTCTGTCGGTTTGAAAACGATGAACTGCGACGACTCATGCCTCGGTGGACTTGCCCCACTAGTTTCCAATCTTTGACAATCCCTCCGATGACATAGTCATCGCAAGGCGAACAATCTGAATTCCTCAATACATATATTCTCATTACCAGTGATATTGATTTTCGATAGTATTTACAATAATTCCTACGCGTGCGGTGCAATTGTACAGGTTCAGAACACATTGACGGGTCTGCCTCCACACTTTTCACGTTGATGCTTGACATTACTCACTTTCTTCTCCAACTTGGCGAAAGGTTTGCCACACAACCGGCATGACTCATACTGGCTATATGGCAAGATCGGGAGTTGACATATATACTCTTGACGATGAGAACCCAAGTACAATTGCTACCACAGCGACTCCGAATATCGTCTGTAAAGACGGATATGAACCTTCCTCACAATTCTCCTACTCTAACACGCAATGCAGATTCCTCAAGGTTGTCTTTTCACCTCCTCCACAATTCTGTTGAGCGACAGGGGCGATCGGTCCTACTCTGCCATTGTGGGCGCGCCTTAATTGACGATCGCATTGGGTCCGTACAGCAGTAGAGGGGTGGGATCGTGTATTTTATGGAAGGGATGAAGATCGGAGGGAGTCGCTGATTGGGTTGGCGTATGATGGGGATGAGGAAGAAGGGACAGATGTTGCGAGGAGTCCGTTTGAGGAAAATGAGTATCAGTCTTTTGGGGGAGGGGGGGTTACATATAATCGTAGGATGTCGACGGGGAATTGCATTATTCATTCACACTACGGGCGAGGTTTGGTTGTGATTTGTGAGCAGTGTAAAGCTAGTATAATTAACGAAACCTTAACCGATGCCCAAATCGGACTGATTGCGACATCTAGTTCCTGACGTTGTGTGTGGGACATTTATTACTAGAAGGAACCCGATAATCAATGCTTTTTCATTGAGCGTTGAGTGTCCACAACTGTTACAGGAGGGTAAGGGAAAAACTGAGGAGAGGGAAGGGATGCAAAGTTAGAAGGGTCTCAGACTACATGACATATGTATGGGTGATCAGGCCATGCACGAATCATGAATCGAGAAAGCTGGAAGCTATCCGGGAATGAAGAGAGAAGGAAATAAGGCGAGGGGAAAGAAAGAACAAGAACAAAGAGAGAGTGTGTGTGTGAGAGAGAGAGAGAGTGAGAGAGAGAGTGAGGATAGATAAAGAATAAAGAGAAACAAAAGAAACAAAAGAAGCGACGGGGGCATTTGATGACCCTAATCCCAGATGACCATCGCGTCGTCATCTAAACCAGACACGTCGGTGATGGAGAGCTCGGCTAGATGTCGACATACTCCTTCCACCTGTGTCTCTGCATCTTCGTGGGTCATCACAGTATCCTCGTCGTCAATTGAGGCCTCCCCTTCAACGAAGATGATGTCCTCATCGTAATCCATCAGGGCCTCCGTGTCGACAAGGGCGTTATCCTCCTCTTCGATTGAGGCCGTGGTGTCAATCATAACGAGATCTTCTTCGAAAATCACCATAGGGTCAAACTCGACCTCCACGTTGATGATACCGGTTGCCTGGGTTGAAAGGATGGCAGTGTCGACATCCATGGCGACGGTGCTGGTCTCCTGCGTTGGCATATGGGTAGATTCGACCTCCATGGCGGTGGTGTCGGTCATCTGGATCGACAAAGGAGCGATTTCAACCCCCATCGCAAACGACACAGGTTGGGGCGTGGCAGGCTGAACAACCTGCTCAAATTAGGTATAAGTTAAGAGATACCTGGGCAATATGAGTGGGAGAAGGATCTCACGTCATAAACGGCTCATACTGGCTGACTATGTCGACCTGGTGGGCGGCAGCGGTGGAGATTGCCTGCAGCAAAATGATGTAAGTGAGTGTTCAGATGACGATTGAGAAAAAGCTTGATATGGGGATTACCGGAAGCGTAAAATTGGGGTTAGGGGGATGGGGAAGGTGGGAGCGAGTGAGGTAGGGAGGGAGCAGGTGGGTAGGGGTAGAACGGAGCTGCTAGTAAAGGTTAGTTAACCCAAAACGGTTTTGGCGGTCTTAATGCCCACTCACATGAGGAAAGTGCAAAGTAGAGATACTATCAGGGGTGTATGTGGTAGGGGTGGTGGTATAGGTAGTCAGGGTGGGCTGCGTTGGAGCCGATGTTATGAACGGAGCGGTAGGGTTAAAATCAGGATCGCCGGGATGCACTTGTCGAAGGTCGATAAGGTCGTCGGTGGTAAAGCGATGTGGGCCCGTTCTGTGCACCGTAGTATTCGATTGGGAGCGTCGACTGTAGACCCAACGCTATAGAGCGGGTAGGAGAGAGGGTCGTCATTAGACCTGTCATATATCACCAAATCGATATCAAGAGACTCGTACTAACCGGCTGCATTGGGCAGTTTCTAGAATGGACGAGGGGGACATATTTCGGATTGGGGTCGATTGGGGCGAACACCCGAGGTGGTGAGGGGTAACAGACGGGACAGACCGTTGATTCTTGGGAAGCGTTGTAGTGATAGGTAGAAGAGGATGATTTATGATGAAGTATAATTTCGGGAGGTGGGAGGTGAGTGGGGGCGGCGGACTTGTCCGTAGCAGCCTCGATGTGGTCACCGGGTTCACTGAGAGGAACGGCTGCGACGATGGGGATGAAACTGTCGGAATGATAATATAAAGCCGCAAAGGTTATGATAAGGACGCAGAGCTCGAGCATTATGGTTTGTTTGGAGGATTTACGTTGTTGGGACAGGTTGCAGTACGTGGAGAGAGGGGGGGGAAGCTGGTGCCGCACCATCCGACGCCCAGCTCCCCAGTTTTTATGGACAAATCGAAATTACCCAAAGAGGAAGACTCCAATGTCATCCAGATCCATTGGCTACAAAGTTGTTTTGCGGGTGGGCGACATTTCGATTTGTGCTGACTGATCCGTTCAACGGACGCCCAATAACCGCCTTTGAAATTGTTCAAACTCGTAACATAGCTTTAGGAGCGCCAAGCCAAAACGTCCTCCGCCGATATGAGTACCCCCGTTCTAGGAAAAGTACGACTTAGTACTTCCAGACTCGTTTCGAACAGGCTGAACCCATCAATCGGCATAGATTCAGGCTTTTATCGCAGTGTCAAGGCTCAACCGTAATCCCAGGATAGCATCGTTGTCGTAGTAGTCGAGAAAGCTGGCGGAGAGGATAGGGAGGATAAGAATTCAAGTATTTCCAAGCATGAGTGAATTAAAACCAGCTGTGTTCCTTCACGAAGCAAATTTACTACCATCCAGTGTCGGCAGCGCTGGAAGGCCACTATTTCGAATTGTGGTTTGGGCCACCTTATATGAATGGTCGTAATTTGAACTCGGAAAACGTGTCCCTGCAGGCCCAAGCGCCTTTATTGTCCGTAACCTGTACAGACATTGTGGGGCACCGCTAATATTGTCTATTCCTCCCTGAGGATTCAAGTCACTCACTTCATCGGAGCCGATCGTAAATACAGCCCATATAGAAGCAGAAATTACTCAGATATGTATCTCCAGAGATAAATGGTGCTGGAACACAAGTGTTGACAATAGCAGGGGGATGTAAACTGAGTATCTTCCGGTGGCATGGCAAAAAGCTCGTAAGACTGAGTAGGCAGAGGTGGCTGCAGTTGCAGCTACAATCGGTGCCATGCCAAGATGCAACTGCTCAAGCCTCTCAGCTGACCAACCTCGATCATATTTGGGGAGCCTGGCCCATGCCTTCACTCAGTGGACCTCGTGCCAAAACTTTAGTAGGTTCATTCCTTGCGTTTTCTCAACAACTTCAATATTTCCTCCACAGTAGCGACAATCTCGCCCTCTCCGAGCCCCTTGGGTCCATTAATATCTTCAGGTCACCAGATGTCGTGGTGACTGATTCCGATATTGCATGAAAATGATCCGGCAGCCGGTTGGGGATGATCTCAATACGACCCGCTAGGGATATTCAGTGAGGTGACCACGTGTAATCAGGCAAGGGAGTTACAACGTATGGATAGCAAATGGCCAAGGTGCGGCTTTCTCACGGTAAGCGCAGCCTACTGTTGGTCCAAGGATAACATGAGTCAAACCAATACGAGTGCCTTTGACGTTATAGATATTCGTCGATTGGATGCTTGCGGCGAGTCTATGGGAGGCAGAATATATCTTCTCATTGGACTCATATGCATCTTGTTATTAGTAATCCCAGGAAAGTGACGTAAGCCCTCACACGGCTTCCTTTCATCACCCATGGATCCGTTGTCGAAGTCAACAGATGCAGCAAATACCGGTCTAAACTTCGCCATGACCTGCCAAGAACTTCATAGGAATATGATGTGAGTACCCATTGGGGATGATAACACCCTACCCTGTTGGCTCATAATCTCACTCGCAGCAGAGAACTACCCCCCGAACTCCTCACCAATATCTTCAGCTGGGCATCAGGACTTTCCGGTAGATACCATATGGATACTCGTTCTAGTGAACCCTACGTCCCGAGATTACAAATCATGGCCCGGGTTTGCCGAACTTGGCGAGAGATCATCGAAGGCACCCCCGCGCTTTGGGCGTTCATAACTGATCAGGACAAAGCGAGCGCTATAATGGCCCTGAACAGATCGCAGTCCCACCCAATTGGCCTCTCGTTCGGAGACAAGCGAATTGACGAGGCGCTATACACTAAGGTGTTGAATCATTCACACCGCTGGATCCGGGCAAGCATACAGGTCCGCCGCCGCGATGAAGAAAAAGCCCTACAAAGGCTCGAGGAAGTCAACATGCCCATACTTCAACACTTAGCGCTCGGAATTCCCGCTTGGGACAGACGTCCTTTTGTTCTCGATCTCTTCCGAGACCACCCGCCACAACTTACTTCCCTAACTCTGATCAAAGTCGCGATGCGTCGCTGGGATGCTCCCGTATTCGGTCCTCGTCTGCGCGAACTCAAACTAATGCGAATCCATACGTCCGGTCCCACTCGTGAAAACCTTCACAGTATCCTCTACGCCTGCCCAGAACTCGCTCATCTGGAACTAGAAACGGTCGCCCTCTCCAACGAGACTAACGAGTTACTACCACGGCGTCCCCCAGTGCAGCTTCCTCTACTTCGCACTCTGGTGCTGAAGCAGTTGTCACCCGCAGATGCTATTGACGTTCTAAGAATGGCAGAAACACCATACTGCAATAGTTGCACGATCTCCATTGAATCCGAGAATATGGACTCAATGATGTTCTCAAGAGTCGTGGAACAAATCCAACAGCCATTCAAGGCATGCATCAACTCCTGCCGCATTCTCGAGATACATCTCCACAACTCTACAATACACATTATCTGTAGGAACGATCGATCTCCTTCCTCTGACTTCGACCTGAAGCTTGGATGGGGTGATTCCAATGAGAAAGTGCTCGACTGGCTTGACAACATGTTCCTCGTACGACGTCCACCGCTATCGCCTCTTCCCATTCACCCAGAGTTTACCGATTCCGACAGTTCATCTTCTTCGCCATTCAATCTCCTTCAACTGCCAGACGTACGATCCCTGACGATCACAGATCTTCATGGCTGGACCAATCACCTTGCGGAAGCGTTGTCAACCCCGAGAAACTCAGAGAACGGTTGTGCTGTGTGGATGTGGCCAAGCTTGCGAGAGGTGACTATTGGACCCTTCAAGGGCTCCTCAGAAGCCTTACTGCACATGTTTGAAACGCGCGGGGAGGCCGCTTCACACCCGCCAGGAACTGAGGGCATTGGTACGATTGCCATGCTGGAGAGGGTGGAAGTTAGAGAGAAAGTTTTTACACTTGAAGAGATTGAGACTATCCGAGCTGTAGTCAGAGATGTTGTTATCTCGACGCCACCCGGTCAGCATCAAAGTTTCCAATCTACGCGACATTTGTGAGTCAAGTTCTATAGGCTGGAAATTATCAACGGCGACTCATGCGCGCGGGATTTACCTCACTAGTTTTGGGTATTTGTTAGCTCCCCACCAGACATGGTCTCAAGAGGGACCAATATGAATCCCTCGATACATGTATTCTAGCTACAGGTGATATTGATTTGACAATATTTAATTCCTACACGTGCAGTGCAACTGTACATGTTCGTACACATGACGATTTGACTTCACACCTTTAACGCAGACGCTTGGCATTACTGACTTTCTTCCGACCCGGTGAAAGGTTTGTTTTGTTACAAAATCGGTACGACTCTTACTAGCCATATGGCAACATCAGGGATCAACATATATACACTTGATGATGAGAACACAAGCGTGATCGCCATCACAAGTAAATGCAGCGTACAATGACAGGAAACGAACCCCAAATATCGTTCAAAGTACAAGACTGATGTAAACCTTTGCTCTCAAATCTCTACTCCAGCCCCCATCACTATGCCGCCAAGCCCACTCAGGCTGATTCTTCGCAGACCTGCTCAATGTCGTCGCTTCACAGCCAACCGTTGACAAACTCCACCCACCTGAGTCTCCGCATCCGAATCCTCATTGACCATAATGGAATCTTTGTCTTCCACATCGGAGAGGGTGTTGTCTTCATTATAGGCTATCAGGTCTTCTGGGTGGACAAGAGCGTTATCGCGGCATTGTCACCATCGATTAAGGCCGTAGCATTGACTATGGTAAAACAAAGACTCAACCTCCATATCAGCGACCCTGGTTTTCTGAGTCGAAAGGCGGGCAAGTTCGGGGTTCCTAGTGATGGTGCTGGTCTCCTGTGTTGGTGGATTAGTAGATTTAACGCCCATGGCGCTAGTGCCAGTCATCGGGATCGATAAAGGAACGAGTTCAACCTCAATCATAAACGACGTAGGTTGGAGCGTGTCAGACTAAACGATATGCTCAAATCGGGTGCAAGTTGATGAAAAGCTGGGCAATACAAAGGAGAGTAAGATCTCACCTCAAAAGGCGGTCCATGCTGACTGACTACGTCGACCTGGCGCAGGGATGGGGGTGCTCGTCTACAGTATAATGATGCTAGCGAGCATTCAGATGAAGACTGAGAAAAGGCTTAATATGGAACTTACAGTAAGCGTAAAATCGGGGTAGGAGCGAGCGGTGTCAGCAGTAAGCGGGTGAGTGGGGGTAGAGCGGAGTTGTTTTCAATACGGTTAAGGAAATCCGCCAGAGGAATATTCAATGAGGCATATAATCGAGTAAGGTCTCTATGTATAGAGTGATCCTGCAAATTCTGAAGTTTTGCCGCAAGTGATTTCAGTTACCATAATTATATTCGGCTACCACTTATATCTATTTTGCTTGCCTGCCAGCTTTGGCGATTCGAGCGTATTGTTATTATTGGTTGAGTGCTTGTACGAGTTTGCGGGAAGCGGACTGTCATTATGTTTTTATTGCCGCAATCCCGGGAAGCAACGTGCGTAAGCCACTCACATATCTTCACCACTCTGCATGGATCCATCGTCGAATTCAACAGATGCACTGAATACTACTAGCCTGAGCTTCGTCGTGACTGGTCAAGAACGCCATACAAATACTCGGAATGAGATGTGAGTGTCAATTGGGGATGTCGACACCATCCCACCATGCCAATTGGCTCATAATCTTGCTCGCAGCGGAGAACTACCCACCGAACTTCTCGTCAATATCTTCAGCCAGGCATCAGGACTTTGCGGTAGATACCATGTGGATACTCGTTCCAGTGAACCCTACGTCCCAAGATTGCAAATCATGGCCCAAGTCTGCCGAAGATGGCGAGAAATTATCAACGGTGCTCCCGAGCTTTGGACATTTGTAACCGATAAGGACAGGGCGAACATTATTATGGTTCTGGACAGATCACGGGCACATCCGATTGGCCTCTCGTTCAGGGACCAGCCAATCGATAAGTCACTGTACGCTACAGTGTTGAACCACTCACATCGCTGGGTACGGGCAAGCATAGAAGTCGACCGCCATGACCAAGAAGTTCTACGAAGGCTCGAGGAAGTCGACGTACCCATGCTTCAACACCTGGTGCTCGAAATTCCCGCTTTGAACCGACACTCGATCTTTATTCTCGATCTCTTCAGAGACCACCCCCCACAGCTTACATCCCTGACTCTGATCGAAGTCGCAATACGTCGCTGGGATTCTCCCGTCTTCGGTCCTCGTCTCCACGAACTAAAACTCATACGCATTCGCACGTCCGGTCCCACTCTTGAAACCCTTCGTAGTATCCTCCGCGCCTGCCCGGAACTTGCACATCTGGAACTGAAAATGGTCGCCCTCTCCAACGAGATTAACGGATTACTGCTACAGGCACCCATAGTACAACTTCCTCTACTTCACACTCTAGTGTTGAAGCAGTTATCACCCACCGATACCATCGACATTCTAAGAACGGTAGAAACGCCGCACTGCAGGAGTTACACGATCTCCATTAACTCCAGGAATCTAGACTCAACGAGATTCTCAAGAGTCACAGAGCGAATCCAACAACCGTTCAAAGCGTGCATCTATTCCTGTCGCACTCTCGAAATGCGCATCAACGACTTCTGCGTACAGATCATCTGTAAGAGCGATCAATCCCTTTCCTCCGACTTCGACCTGAATTTCGGATGTGGTGATTCCAACGAGCAAGTGCTTAATTGGCTGAAAAACATGCTCCTTGTACGACGACCACCACTATCGCCTATTCCCGTCGATCTTCACCTAGAGTATAGCAACATTTCCAGTTCATCTCCTTTGCCATCCCATCTCCATCAGCTGCCAGACGTACGGTCCCTGTCGATAACATGTCTTCATGGCTGGATCCATCACCTTGTGGAAGCATTGTCAATCCCGAGAGACGCGGAGCAAGGCTATACTGTATGGATGTGGCCGAGCATGAGGGAGGTGATTGTCAAGACCTTTGACGGCCCCTCGCCGGCCTTACTGCACATGGTCGAGACGCGCATGAAGGCTGCTTTACTCCGGCGAGGACCTGGGGGCACTGGCGAGATCGTCATGCTGGAGAGGTTGGGAATTGGGGAAGAAGTCTTCACACTTGAGGATTTCGGGGCTGTCCGGGCTGTAATCAGAGATGTTATCGTGGTAGCGCCGCCCACCCGGTCTTCAAGTGCCCGCACCCTGCAAGCATTGTAAGTCAAGTTCCCGCCGGTTGGAAATTATTAACCGCGACTCACGCTTAGGGGGCCAACTTCACTAGTTTCCAATCGTTGCTAGCAGCTCAGATGACGTAGCCATTGGACCAATCTGAATCCCACAATATGCGTATATTCCTACCTGTTTATGCAGCACAATTGTGCAGTTTTGGGACATCCACACCTTTAACGCTAACGCTTGGCATTGCTTACTCTCTGATGGAATGGTTTGTTACCCTCGTGACTATTGGCCATATGCGAATCCATATACACTTGGCGATGAAAACCCATTGCCATCATAGGCGGGTTGCCTCTCACCATAGCACCAATTAACTGACATGGTAACTAGAGGTATAACGTGTAGCGACCATATGAAGGTTCTCAAACAAGGATATTCAATGTAGCACGGACTATTGACTAATCTACGGTGGTATACAGATATCGGATCTAACACTTCCTAAGGCTTCAAGTTCGTCGGTGGACAGACATAGAAATGCAGTATATGGTGCGACAACAAATCTAAAATGTGGCTCGACAAGTCTGACCTTTGTCCTCCGTACCATCAAGTTCAACCCTTCGGCACCCGGGGACTTAGAATGAACCTCCGTCCCCTACCCAGACGCCCTCGAGGCGATTTCTTCGTCTCTTATATACCCATGTATTGATTCAATCAGTTCATTCCCTTATGCTGTATTATCCGCAGACTCAGTCGATTGCGCATAGCCTGGCCACTGGTACCCATAAGCCGATCGTCTCGCAAGACCTTAGAAGCCAAGAACCACTTGGCATGTTCATAAGAAGTACTTGGCTTAACCAATGTCCTTCTTGGTCCTCTCTCGCAGAATAAGTCCGGAAAGCAATCCAGGAAGTGTAGAGCCATTCACAGGCTATAAGGTTAAGTGTGCCCGACTCCGTCCCAGGTGTGCGTTACCATGACCGACGGTTTAGGGCTTGGAAAGGGTCATGCAGAACGTCGGTGGGTTGCAAAAAGGAGTACAGCCATGATTTGGGACAATTCAGGCACCAGTTGGTTCAACAAACTACCCCTGCGTTGACTCGGATCCCATCGTTGCAGTCTCTAGCACAGAACATCCGGATCGATGCTCTCTGAAGATGGAACCTTTGGGAGCGGACCTTATGCTCTTACTCTTCCAGAGATCCTACTACAAATCCTCGAGAAACTCGACGCTCGAAACCTTATGAATGTGGCGCTGGTCTGCAAGGTATGGACCTGGCCAGCCGTTGATATAGGATGGAGAACCTGCTCAATCAGATTGAGCTCGGTTCTCGCTCCTTTGCTGAAATGTAAACCACTACAATTATGTGGTCGCGATCAATCAGAAGTAAGTCTGGACCTTGTTCTGTCATCATGATCTCACCCAAACCCTTTCAGGCTTGGGATGAAGCCGAGAAGGAAGAAACACCCACAAAGAGCTGGAGACAATACCAACTTAACTATGGAGCGAAAGTGACGATAGTCACTTGCGACATCACTCCGGACGATTCATTCA
>WSUE01000213.1:20304-65753 GCA_019633535.1 Tulasnella sp. JGI-2019a
AGCTGGAGACAATACCAACTTAACTATGGAGCGAAAGTGACGATAGTCACTTGCGACATCACTCCGGACGATTCATTCAACTCCCGCCTGGAAATACTCATGGGCTTTCATAGAGGCCCCATATGCCCTCACCTGCGAAATTTGACGTTCTCTGTACACACAGAAAATGACGGAGAGGAGGATGTAGATCGTTGGTCACCACTCCTGTCGCTCTTGGTTTCTTCGACACTGAGCAGGTTCAGACTCAGTGTTTGCAACGCGACCAGGAGGGTAGCCGCCGAGAACATTAAAATACTCACTCGCATTGCACCTCGAATACAACATGTTTTCATAGAAAACTGGGCGGAATTTTCAATCCACTACAGCGCCTTCCGTCGCATGAAGAACTTGAAAGTCCAAGGTCACATCGGCCACACGGATTGGAGGTCTCTTGCCGATTGTCCCCAGCTTGAACGCGTCGTGCTTCAAGACATTCTCGAGATCGGTCTTCAGCCGCAGAACTATTCCGTCAGTCTGCCTCACCTGCGGACACTCTCCGTTGGCAGCTCCTTCGAATATGCATCGGCCGACTTCACTCTCATACTGTTCCAGAACACCATTATGCCCATGCTAGGAACCCTTGAAGTAGGCATCCACGAGCCTAACGTGATGGTCAGGGATGCAGTGAAGGGCGAGATACTTAAGTTCCCCTGTAGGCGGAGCCTAGTGCTGAAAGAGGTGGCGATCAATGGACGCGTAATGCCCGGATACGATGATATCACTCCTGGGTCACTTGATAATTATGTAGATTATTGATCAAGAAGCAACGTTGGACTTGTGTATGCGGCATCTGCAAGAAGCATGAGATCAGGGCGTAAATGAGGTCACGTCGACCGCCTTTTGAGGTGAGACCTTACTCTCGCTTGTATTGCCCAACTATCTATTAACTTCTACCCAATCTGAGCATATTGTTTAGCCCAACACGCTCCAAACTACGTCGCTTATGATTGAGGTTGAAGTCGCTCCTTCATCAATCCCGGTGACCGGCACTGGCGCCATGAACGTTGGATCTGCCAATCCACCAACACGGGAGACCAACACCGTCACCATGGACCTCGAACTTGCCCGCCTTTCAACTCAGAAAACCAGGGTCGCTGATATAGAGGTCGAGTCTTTGTTTTACCATAGTCGATGCTACGGCCTCAATCGACGACAACAATGCCATAATAACACTCTTGTCCACCCAGAAGACCTTATAGACTATAATGAAGACAACATCCTCTCCGATGTGGAAGACAAAGATTCCATTATGGTCAACGACGATTCGGATGTGGAGAGTCAGGTGGATGGAGTTTGTCAACGGTTGGCTGTGAAGCGATGACATCGAGCAGGTCTGCGAAGAATCAGCCTGAGTGCGCTTGGCGGCATGGTGGTGAGGGCTGGAGTAGAGATTTGAGAGCAAAGGCTTACACCAGTCTTGTACTTTGAACGATATTTGGGGTTCGTTTCCTGTCATTGTACGCTGCATTTCCTTGTGATGGCGATCCGTCCGTAGTTATGCCACATCATCATTTGCATCACGTACCATCAGGAACGTTCACATTCATTGCTATTTTAGTCTCTCTTTCGCTGTTGCCTTCGATGGTTTCTTGGTTGTGCTATCTGTTGAATGGACAGGTCTCTTATTTAATCACTAGAATATTATGTGCTATAAACATCAACAGGCTTTGGGAGGACTCATGCTTAAACTCTGTCCTTTAATCTCGTCTTAGAACTGTCCAAATGGTCGAGTCGGATAAACTGGCTTTCGCCGTTCTCCAATCTCATTGTAAGGCGTATTGAATACATTGGTGACCGCTGGAATTTACGTAGCTCCATTCTCTTATCATCTGTATTTGTCTGCTCATTGTGGCTGCTTCATACTTTTGAAGAGACTCACGAAAATTGATTATTTCCTTGTACAACGGTCCTGACAGTACTTCCATACTGGCTAACTACGTCGACTTGGCGGGCAGCGATGGTAATACTCGTCTACGGTATAATGATGCTAGCAAGCGGTCAGACGAAGATTGAGAAAAAGGTTAACATGGAACTTACAGTAAGCGTAAAATCGGGGTAGGAGCGAGCGGCGTCGGCAGTAAGCGGGTGAGTGGGGATAGAGCGGGGCTGCTCTCAATACGGCCAGGAAATCCGCTAGAGGAATATTCAATGAGGCACATAATCGAGTAAGGTATCCATGTATAGAGCGATCCTACAAATTCTGAAGCTTTGCCGCAAGTGATTTCAGTTACCATAATTATATTTGGCTGCCATTTACATCTGTTTTGTTGGCCTGTCCGCTTTGGCGATTCAAGCATATTGTTGTTATCGATGTATGTCGATTGAGTGCTTGCACGAGCCTGCGGGAAGCGGACTATACGTTCTTATTGCCGTGTTATTACTAATCCCGGAAGGCAACGTGCGTAAGCCCCTCACACATCTTCACCATCTGCATGGATCCGTCGTCGAACTCAACAAATGCACTGAATACTACTGGGATGAACTTCGCCGTGACTAGTCAAGAACGCCATACAAATACTCGGAATGAGATGTGAGTGTCAATTAGGGATGTCGACAGCATCCCACCATATTTGCTCATAATCTCGCTCGCAGCGGAGAACTACCCGCCGAACTTCTCATCAGTATCTTCGGCTGGGCATCAGGACTTTGCGGTAGATACCATATGGATACTCGTTCTAGTGGACCCTACGTCCCGAGATTACAAATTATGGCCCAAGTCTGCCGAAGATGGCGAGAAATTATCAACGGTGCTCCCGAGCTTTGGACGTTCGTAACCGATCAGGACAAGGCGAGCATTATCATGGTCCTGGACACATCACGGACACATCCAATTGGCCTCTCGTTCAGGGACAAGTCAATTGACGAGTCACTGTACGCTGCGGTGTTGGACCACTCACATCGCTGGATACGGGCAAGCATAGAGGTCAGCCGCCATGACCAAGAAGTTTTACGAAGGCTCGAAGGAGTCAATGTACCCATGCTTCAACACTTAGTGCTCGAAATTCCCGCTCTGGACAGACACTCTACCTTTATTCTCGATCTCTTCAGAGACCATCCCCCACAACTTATTTCCCTGACTCTCGTTGAAGTCGCGATACGTCGCTGGGATTCTCCTGTCTTCGGTCCTCGTCTCCGCGAACTAAAACTTATACGTATTCGCACGTTTGGTCCCACTCTTGAAAACCTTCGCAGTGTCCTCTGTGCCTGCCCAGAACTCGCTCATCTGGAACTGAAAATGGTTGGACTCTCCAAAGGGATTAATGGATTACTGCCGCAGGGTCACCCGGTGCAACTTCCTCTACTTCACACTTTAGTATTGAGGCTATTGTCACCCACCGACACCATCGACATTCTAAGAATGGCAGAAACGCCACACTGCAAGAGTTACACGATCTTCATTCACTCCAGGAATCTGGACTCAACGATATTCTCAAAATTCATGGAGCGAATCCAACAACCGTTCAAAGCATGCATCTACTCCTGTCGCACTCTCGAAATGCGTATCGACAACTTAAACGTACGCATCATCTGTAGGAGCGATCAATCTCCCTCCTCTGACTTCGACCTGAAGTTCGCATGTGGCGATTCCGACGAGAAGGTGCTTAATTGGCTGAACAGCATGCTCCTCGTGCGACAACCACCACTAATACCTATTCCTGTCGACCTTCACCTGGAGTATAGCAACATCGCCAGTTCATCTCCTTCGCCATCCTATCTCCATCAGCTACTAGACGTACGATCCCTGTCAATCGCATGCCTTCAGGGCTGGATCCATCGTCTTGTGGAAGCGTTGTCAATCCCGAGAGGCGCGGAGCAAGGTCGTGCTGTATGGATGTGGCCGAACCTGCAGGAGGTGATTGTCAAAGCCTTTGACGGCCCCTCGCCGGCCTTACTGCACATGGTCGAGACACGCATGGAGGCTGCTTCACTCCGGCAAGGACCTAGGGGCACTGGCGAGATTGCCATGCTGGAGAGGTTGGGAGTTGGGCAGGAAGTCTTTACACTCAAGGATTTTGAGGCTTTCCGGGCTCTAATCAAAGATATCATCGTAGTGGCACCACCCATCCAGCCTGCAAGTACCCGCACTCTACAAGCATTGTAAGTCAAATCCCCGCCGGTTGGGAATTATTAACCACGACTCATGCTCACAGGACCAGTTTCACTAGTTTCCAGTCTTTGCTAGATCCTCAGATGACGTAGCCATAGGACCAATCTGGGTCCCGCAGCATGCGTGTATTCCTACCTATGCATACAGCATGCAGCGCGATTGCGCAGGTTTTGGACATCCACACCTTTAACGCAGACGCTTGGAATTACTCACTTTCTGATGGAATGATTTGTTATATAACCCGCATGACTATTGACATATGAAAATCAGCATATACACTTGGCGATGAAAACCTAGGCCTGATCGTCATCATAGGCGGGTCGCCTCTCACCCTGGAACCAATTAACTGATATAGTAACTAGAGGTCTAATGTGTACAGATTATATCGAAGCTCCCAAACAAGGATATTCCAAATAGCGCAGGCTATTGATAAATCCACGGCGGTGTACTGATATCGCCTTCCTTCCTAGGCCTCAAGTCCGTCGGTGGACAGACATAGAATACAGTGTATAGTGCGACGACGAATCTAAAATGTGGTTCGGCCTTCGTCGTCCTTACCATCAAGTTCAACCCCTTCGGGCCCGGGGGCCCAGAATGGTCCTCTGTCCATTGCATAGACGTCCCCGAGGCGATTTTATTCGTCTTCTGTTGGCCCATATCCTGATTAAATCATGTTTTTAGGTCATTCCCTTATGCTGTATTATCCGCAGACTCAACCGATTGCACATAGTCTGGCCATTGGTACCCATAAGCCGGTAGCTGTCTTGCAAGACCTTGAAAGCCCAGAACCCATCTGGCATGACCATAAGAAGTACCTGGCATAACTAATGTCCTTATCTATTGCTTGGTCTTCTCTCGCAGAATAAGTCAGGAAAGCAATCTAGGAGGTGTGGATCGATTCACGAACTATTAGCTTAAGTGGTCCGACTCCGTCATAGGCGTGCGTTGCTATGACCAACCATCCAGGAGGTTATGCAGAACGTCGGAGGAACTTGGTAGGTTTTGTGCGCATTTTGTGTATAGATTTGGACAATTCAGGCACCAGTTGACAAACCACGCCTACTTTGACTCCCATCACTGTAGTCACTAGCACAGGACGTCCGGAGCGATGCTCTCTGAAAATAAAACCTTTGGGGATGGACCTTATGCTCTTGCTCTTCCCGAGATCCTACTACAAATCCTCGAGGAACTCGACACTCGAAACCTCATGAATGCGGCGCTGGTCTGCAAGGTATGGACCTGGCCGGCCGTTGATGTAGGATGGAGAACCTGCTCGATCAGATTGAGCTCGGTTCTCGCTCCTTTGCTGAAATGTAAACCACTACAATTACGTGGTTGCGATCAATCAGAAGTAAGCCTAGACCTTGTTCTGTCATCATGATCTCACCCAAACCCTTTCAGGCTTGGGATGAAGCCGAGAGGGAAGAAATACCTACGGAGCGCTGGAGACAATACCAACTTAACTATGGAGCGAAAGTGACGATAGTCACTTGCGACATCACTCCGGACGATTCATTCAACTCCCGCCTGGAAAGACTCGTGGGCTCTCATGGGGGCCCCATATGCCCTCACCTGCGAAATTTGACGTTCTCTGTACACACAGAAAATGACGGAGAGGAGGATGTAGATCGTTGGTCACCATTCCTGTCGCTCTTGGTTTCTTCGACACTGAGCAGGGTCAGACTCAGTATTGGCAACGTGACCAGGAGGGTAGCCACCGAGAGCATCGAAGTACTCGCTCGCATTGCACCTCGAATACAGCATGTCTTCATAGAAAATTGGGCAGAGTTTTCGATCAATTACAGCGCCTTCCGTTGCATGAAGAACTTAAAAGTCCAAGGTCATATCGGCCACGCGGGTTGGAGGTCTCTTGCCGATTGTCCCCAGCTTGAACGCGTCGTGCTTCGAGACATACTCGAAATCGATCTTCAGCAGCAGAACTATTCCGTCAGTCTGCCTCACCTGCGGACACTCTCCGTTGGCGGCTCTTTCGAATATGCGTCGGCCGACTTCACCCTCATGCTGTTCCAGAACACCATTATGCCCATGCTAGGAACCCTTGAAGTAAGCATCCGCGAGCCTAACGTGACGATCAGGAATGCAGTTCAGGGCGAGATACTTAAGTTCCTTCGTAGGCGGAGCCTAGTGCTGAAAGAGGTGGTGATTAATGGACGTGTAATGCCTGGATACGATGATATCACTCCTGGGTCACTTGATCATTATGTAGATTATTGATCAAGAAGCAACGTTGGACTTGTGTATGCGACATCTACAATAAGCACGAGATCAGGGCGTAAATGAAGTCACTCTCGGGACGGTTGTACAAGCAGCCGCAATGAGCAGACCAATACAAATGATAAGAGAATGGAGCTACATAAATTTCAGCCGTTCCCAATGTATTCAATACGCCTCACGATGAGATCGGAGAACGGCGAAAGCAAGTTTATCCTACTCAACCATTTGGACAGTTCTAAGATGAGATTAGAGGACAGAGTTTAAGCAGGAGTCCTCCCAAAGCCTGTTGATGTTTATAGCACATAATATTCTAGTGACTAAATAAGAGACCTGTCCGTTCAACAGATAGCACAACCAAGAAAGTATCGAAGGCAACAGCGAAAGAGAGACTAGAATAGCAATGAATGTGAACGTTCCTGACGGTACGTGATGCAAATGATGATGTGGCGTAACTACGGACGAGCTAGGAGAGAAATATGTCAGTAACTGGGAAGAGTATTATTTCACGGAAAGAACTCACAAAGCTGCTCTTTGCGATAGAACCAGAAGTAACCGAACACAATGACGAGCTGACAGGTAAGCGCGATCCAGAACGGCCAATTTGCCATAGGACTGCCACTGAGGCCCTCTGT
Organism: Tulasnella sp. JGI-2019a; assembly: GCA_019633535.1. Taxonomy (NCBI): domain Eukaryota; kingdom Fungi; phylum Basidiomycota; class Agaricomycetes; order Cantharellales; family Tulasnellaceae; species Tulasnella sp. JGI-2019a. The sequence goes on from WSUE01000213.1 coordinate 27,319, forward strand.
AAGAGAAGTCAAAAGATAAATGAGTGACCACGATAAGCGGAGTATGACTTAGTAACATACGTTTGAAGTCCCACGCAGAGGCATCTGGGAACACACTTCCGGGACCGATACGATTTGGAGCAGTAGCGCGAGCCACCGCCACACTGATTGTTCCGATTACCTGAGCGAAAGCCAGCGTCGCGCACACGTGAAGACGCGACAAGGTCTGGATACGGAGTCAATACTCATGCTTGATGTCCCGAGGACGACATAGACGAACCTGAAGAAGAATCATGCCAAGTCCGACACCCTGGACAGCATCAAGGACACCCAACCAGAGCCAGAGCGACGTGCCGAGATACGGGCCACTTTTTCCGGCCCAAGGAATGTACAAAGCTAGGGAAGATGTACCCCAAAGCATCTTGAACACGTAGTGCAATGATCAGCATGTGAAAAGAAAACCCATGAAGCCGGGAGTTGCATACCTGACACCATCGAGGAGCTCCAAGACCAACAGCGAACACAGGAAGTAACCAGGTATGGGTCTTCGCGAAATACGTCAGGACCCAAATGAACAAGGCCCAAATGACGACGAAGAAGACGATGACCAAGGCGAGAGTCGCGCCCTTTGGAATAGGAACCGACCACAGGAATGCCCAGTTACGCCCATAAGGCTAAATCGGAAACACAATATGTGAGAAATGGCTAAAAGAAATGATTGACATGCAACCCACCCCGCTAAGCCAGTAGTCTCGCAAGATTTCAGAAGCCAGGAACCAAATCACGATCTTCCGTCTGAACAGTGTCTTGACAAAGTTAGGAACAGCCGGTGGAACTTGACGGTAATACTCTACATCACAGAATTGGGTTAGTGGGGTTCAGCAATGGGAATGATGTGGACAAACCTGGTAGTCCCCAGTGCAGGCAGTAGGCGAATACAAGGCTGATAATGGAAAGAGGCCATAAAATCAACACGATCCACCACGGGGCTACATTGCCAGGCTTGGCACTATTGAGCTCGCTGCCCCAATACCACAGAGCGGCCACCCAGATCTGCTGCGATCCCTGCACTAGGCAGGCACGCATGCTCCAGACTTCAGTCGCAGCACCCTAAAGAAAGCCGCGTGAATAATAGAATGGGAAGGATGAAGACGCAAGTGTTGCTTACAGCTTCCTCTCCGAAGTTGAGCCCAAAGTATAGGAATGCAGCGGCGGACGCACATGCATAGAGCCACGTGGCAGCGCTGGTCAAAGCATCCTGTGCAGGATGGAAGATGGGATGAACCGACGGTAGAGCGACCACGAAGAACGCAAGTGCATAGAAGAGCCATGGCGACGAGAGCACGTAGACGGAGGGCTTCATGCGGAAGAGCGTGTACCAGAAGATGGAAGCGACGAAGAAGACACCAGAAAGCACGTAGAGCTGGAGATTGTTCTGGTAGTTCTGACCTGAGAGCAGGGTGATCTGGAAACTGGTGGCTCCCAACATTTGACCCACTGCAATGATGATGGTGTAGAGTGGCCAACCAGCGAGCTCACGCTGCATGAGTATCTGCAAGCTCGTCATAGGAGGCCCGTCGTTGTCATTGGGAAGTGGTCCGTTGTAGTCTTGGGTGTTATAGAAGTTGCTACCGCCGTTGTTGCTGCTCATGAAGCTCGGCGCTATAGACAGGGACGAGTCAGACCAGGTCGCGCGAAGATAGACAGACATACGCACAACTTGGGCGAGAATCGTAGCCACCAATGGTCGGTGAAGGTGTTCCCCAAACAGATTCTCGATGGGACCGGATACTTGCCGCGCTGCTGTTCATCTTCTCCTTCTTGACCTTTTCGAAGAAGGCTTCCTCGCTCTTGACCAAGTACCGTTCGATTGACAGTTCGCCCTTGGAATTATCCGCATTGAGGAGCTGCAGTTTTTGAACGAAGCCTTGAGCAACATCGCCGTTCTCGTCGGTGAACTACAACCGAGAAAGTCAGACATTGGACACAATGGCAGTCAACTCGTAAAACATACCGAGGCAATCGCTTTGTTCAGTGGTGACGCCGTATGCTCTTCGACAATGGAAGAAATAGACTCGACTGAAGAGACACGATGATGTTGTCCGAACGGACGGTTGGGCGCTGGGTTGCCGTCAAGGAAAGGATCTCCTACGTGGCGTGCATCCTTAGCAACGACCTTGTTGACTCGAGAAAGGAAGTCGCCATAATTTGCAGCCGCGGGCGTCGACGGAGTATTAAGCGTTCGAGAGTGATCAGATGCATAATCGTCTTCAGAGATATCGGTAGCCACAGAGTTCCTTGACGAGTTCATTCCGGGACGAAGGAGGCCTGGAACGCTGAGGTGGCCGTTGCCGTTGCTGGCACCGAGGTCTTCCCTACTCATCATCGGCGACTTGCTTCCAGACATGTTGCTACGGATGCTCCGGTTATCCCAATCAGGCTGCTGAGCATCGCCCTTTGCCTCGGGTGTCCAGTCTGAAGTATCTCCGATAGGTCGTGCTCCAGAGCCATCGCAGTCTGCCGCAGTGAATGCCAAATTGCCAGCTAGATTTCGACTGATACCAATGCTGCGCTTGTGGAAGTCTTCCGTCTTCTGGCGCCACTCGACGACAGGGAAACGCTGTACGGCCGAACGCGCACGTAGAATAGCCCGCTCCTCTTCGGTCGACTTTAGTGCCAGTTTGATCGTTTTCGTGAGCTGCGATAACATGTGATTCGTTGACATTGACTCCACAGGGAACCACTAAGACACAAGAGTCAGTATAATGAAGCGGGATCGGGATATGGCGATACGTACCCAACCGGGCATCAGACCGAGACCACCAAGACGACTTCCAACACCGAGAGCACCCTTACGACCGAACTCGACAGCTACCAATCCGAAAGGTTCGTCACGGGATGGAATGAGCGCAAAGTCGGCACCACTGAACAGGAAGGGTGGAAGAGCAGTAAATTCGGGTTTCGAGAAGACGCGATCGGGGTAGATTTCCATGAGCCTAGCCAATTTCTCTGCAGCGAAGCGACCGTAAAGATCAATAACGGGTCCGACAGCAATGACTTGAATCGACGGGCGCTTGGCCATTCTGCACGGGGATGTTGTTAGTAAATTCTCTAACGGCTAGAACGTCAAATGGGACTCACAAGGACGGCAACACGTCGGCAATGAGATCGACACCTAAAGAAGAGTTCAACACCATACAATGATGGGTGACAAATGTCTTACCTTTCTGCTTCGACCAACGACCGACGAATACGAATAGATCTGCATTTGGATCTTGCGCGATCTTGGCCCACTCCTGTGCTTGCCGTTTATGTTCCGGACGTTGTGCTTCTGCGACCTGATCGATCTGAACATCCTTCACGTCGAGGGGTTTCTCGTCGAGAGCGGCGATATCCGAGGGATCGGGGTTGGGTAAGGAATCGACGTGTTTGAGCGTCCAAAGAGCGGGATAACGTGCCCAACTACGCTTTCCGTACTATTTTAATGGCATAAATTCAGTTATTACTCAGAACAATCCCAATGATTAGATTCACACACCTTGTCTGACACACCGGCAACACCCACACTCTTTTGATGCACACTGATGTACGAAGCGGCGGCGTGAAGCAAGTTGAACGTGTTACCGAATTGAACGTACTAGATCACGAGGATTCGATGAGCAACCGCAAACCCAGAGAAGTGAGTGAAAACGTACTTTGGTGCAGGTTTCCTTGCTCAAGTTGAAAGCGGAGCACACTTCCTTCATCTCCTCCTTTGTCCGGAGAGGCCTGTAAACGAGATAATGCATTCAGCAATCACACTCCATATGATGAGCAGAATAGGAAGCCATACCAAAGACCTTGGAACTCGGCGTTGTGAAGAGAGAGACAGACGGGTAGAACCTTGGGAAGGAGATACAGAGCGGCTAAAGCACCATGGTAATCGTTGATGTGGTAGATATCGATCAAGGGGTAACGTTTGATAGTCGCAGCAATTGCCTGATTCCAAGTCGAGTAGAAGATCGCCGAGCTCAAGTCATCCATGCGAGCGGGATAAGGATCAGCCTTGGTCTGGGCGCGGAAGACGGGACTATCGAGCAGAACGTAGGTGATGTTGTCCAAGACGTGGGTCTCGACCTCAATAAGGTAGGGCTCGCCGAAGATGATGACCTCGATCGGTTCCGCTGGGTCGCCGGCCGGGTACTCGAGATCCTTGACTTTGGGAACAACCCATACCAAGTCGACGTCGGTCATAGCTTTACCCATGAGCGAAGACATGACACCCAAACCACCAATCCTAACAGAACGAGAAGGATGAGCAAGTCTTCGCAGCAAGCGATTGATATATAAACACGCACTTGACTTTCAACTTCCAATCAATGACCTCATACTCCAACGTCGCGATGAGGACCTTGCGACGCTTGTTCGGATCCTCTGGCCAACCAATGATCTGACCGCTATGCTTGCTGTCGTGGAACTTCTCGTTCATCGGAGTTGAATCGCCTTTCTCCTTGTTACCACCGAGGACGCCCAGGATCGGGAAGTAGCTGCTCGCGCCGCCCTTTGGCTCCATACCAAACTCGTTGTGCTTGATGCCGTAGAAAGACCATTTGAAGACGAAAACGGCGAGGACGGCGGTGAACATTGGAATGGCCAGCAACATGGCGTACATGGCGGCACCAACGAAAGATTCACCACGAGGCTCGAGACTCCAGCTGAGATCCTTGTCATCGACAACCAACGCCCACGAGAGGTAAGGCCAAGGTGGCTATAGCAAGGAAATCACCCCAAGTCAGCCGCTGCAGACGGATTGCACTGCTGGTAAAAGGTTGAAACTCACCGCCGACATGTTCAGATAGAGCGGCGCAACCGAGTTGGGTGGCAGACGCTCCATGATACCGTCACCGTCCACGTCACCGTAGAAGTAGTCGTCATAGCCGAAGACGTTGAGCTGCACGTAAGACGGCCAAGAAGCCATAATCTCCAACTCCCACTTGCCGTCCGTCCGTTGGTCCATCGTTGAGGTGATACCCTTGTCGAAACCCCACTGATTGTATGGGCCACGCGCGAGGAATTGCGGAACACGACGCGGAAGGTTGTAGTTATAGTCGGCGTGTACGACCTGAGCCGAAGAACCAGCCACCTCACTCCAGTCTACATTTGAAAACAATGTCAGCATGAGAATCTTCTCGACTGAGAAAATATCAAATGAAGAGATCACGTACACTGCACGATGATATGAGCCCCAGTCCAGAAGATTGTATCACTCGGGTTAAACGTCTCCTCCGGTATGGTCGTCACTGCCTCCCATGCAGTCCAATCAGTCCAATTAACACCGTAGTTCCACGTATACCGGAACATATCGGCGCCGTAAGCACTATGCATAAACGTGAATTGCTTATTGGCGTATTGGAAGGCCGTGTTGTTGTAGTCGCTGTAGGGGAAGACCATGACGTTGCTAGCCGATCCCTTACGGACAAGGAGATGATCGACGCTCTAAGGGAGAAATAGGAAACGAGTCAGTCAACCAAGCTATTGAGACCCGACAGTGGAAGACTTACTCCAGTATTCCTGGTGGCAGAGGCCTGAGTTGGCACATGATCCAAGATCAACTCCAAAATCCCATCCGCCACATTGTCCAAGGTCCCAGACCACCTCCAAGTACTGTACGTATCCCCACTAATGATCGACACCGGTTGACCGGTCAAATTCTCGCACACCACCGAACCCGCTCGAATCTTCGGTTGACCTCCCACACCCGAACTCGACACGTTCATCTTCAAGTTCGTCGTGATCCAATTGCAGTTCATCGGGGTGTTGTACTCGAAGGCGATGTCGACCGAAGTGGCGTTGGCGCTGCCAGGCTCGGCTTGAATGCGGGCGTCGTGTCCCGGTGAGAACTTGGTCAGAGCTGGTGGAGGGTCGATCCATTCGGCCACGGGAACGAAGGCCTTGAAGCTGTATGGATCCATCGTCAAGCTCGGCACGCACCCGAAGAACGGTCCCGTTCCGTTGTTATAATAACTCGAACTGGAAGGTGGTAACGTCATCGTCTCGAAGGGGGAGAATAGGTTCTGAACCACAGTGCCGGCGATGTAGGGCGAAGGAAACCAATTCGCACTCCCACATGGGTAGGTGTAGGTCTTGGTCGTGTTCTCGTTCGTATAAATCAACCAGACTGGCGGTTGGGTCGTGTTCTGAGTGGGGAGCGCGGACTTGGTGACAGACCAGAGACCGATCTCAGTGGCCGTGCCGTTGGAACCGGGAAGGAAGATCTGATACGTGAAGTTGCTTCGAAGGACGAGATTGAAGCCTTCTTGGAGGGACCAGAACTTCTTGCGGAGGTACATGAAGTGATTCATTTGACGACGCGGGGCGGCTGTGGGGTCCAAATGATCGAGACTGTTCCAATCATCCTTGCATCCGAGCGTGGAGGAGCCAACGGGCATGTTGAAGTACTGCTCAGAACCAAGCTTGTAGCATCCGTGACGCTGCCACGCTGTGTTACTAGTCATTGGCTGACGACTAATTAAAAAACATCCAAGTCAGCTAACCCATTCGAACATGGATCAAGGTCATTGAATGACAAATCAACTCACCCGAACAGATAATTGTTGGCTCCGTTATCGTATAAGTAGAACGCTTGCTCCTCTCCGTAGTACACGAGCGGAATACCGGGCATGACCATAGATGTGATAAAACTTCCCAACATCTGCTTCTGAGTGCCGTTCACCAAACTAGGCCACCTGAACACATCGAAGTTGCTCGTCCCATACATGTGACGCGGGTCGAGGAGACCGGTGTTATAGTTAAGCATGTCGTCGTTGATGAAGATCTCATTCCACGCCGAGACGAACTCGACATTGATATCGTACGCCACGTCGAGATTACCGTCCATACCGAGGAATCGCGTGAGCGAGCGGTAGATGGAGTAATGGAACGCGACCGAGTCAAGAGCGATTTGGCCAACGTCTCGAAGGAAGTGTTGCGAGTCCTGAGGCGTGAGTGACGCTGCGGCCAAGAAGGTCGAAGGGAGCTGCGTGGACATGCGACCTCGTCCATAGTAGAGGGCACCGAATCGATCACCACCCGTGACTTCACCGGGAATTAAGAAGTTGTTCTTGCCAACGGATGCGGCGCACTTGTGCGTGGCCGTGGTCCATGTCGCCAAAGCGTCCAAGGTGACCTGAGTCGACTTATCGATACGGATTCCGTCAAAGTCGAGCGCCTTGATGGCCAAGCAGGAGAACGTAGCGATCTTGGCCATGACGTCTGGGTTCCATTCACGAAGACGATCTTGCACGGACGCGAACTTGGACAGCTGACGTTGCCCTGATGCGCAGAATCTCGGTTAAACCCTCTAGTTTCCATGTCAAGCTACCAGAAGCTAAAGATGACTTACAATCAGGATGCACACCGAAAGCTTCCATGTCTCCGTACTGATCGAACTCGGACGTATAACACCCGGTGTGACCCGTGTCATAGAGGGAGCCATCATCGAGCCAGAGGTTGGGAAGCTTGCAAGAGTCGTTCTTCTGGTTGATAATCTGGAAGTCCTGGTACTCGTCGATTCCCCAAGGAGCATATGAAGGATGTTTCCAAACAGTGTTGTACTCGTCGATACTAAAAGGTGCCGAGGTGTTGAGATATCTAAAGAGAGAACATCAGTTAGATATGATTTATGGATGAAGGGCTTTTTCTTGAAACGTACCCGTCCCAGCCGATAAAGTCGCCCATGGTACCGACGGTGAAATCCAAGATGAGATACATGTTTCGCGCATGGACCTGGTCGATGAACTCCCGCCAGTCGTCGAGCGTACCCCAATGGGGATCAACGAGAGAGAAATCAACCGGAGAGTAACCTGAAAGAAAAGGTCAAGTTACTAAGACTGCGCATTGACGATTGGAAGGAAAACTCACTGTCTGCCTGCCATGGCATATTGAGGAAGATTGTGCCAGCGATCCAAATTGTGCCCATGCCCATGCCTTGAATGTAGTCCAATCGTTTGGCGAGACCCTTTAGGTCACCACCGTACCGCAAGTTTTGCTCTCTCCAATCATGCTCGAAGAGGATCTTGAAGTAGTTGTTATTGGATGGGTCACCGTCAGCGAACTTGTCGAGAAGGACAGTGTATGTTGGCAAGGTACGCCAATTCGCCGGAGACGGGGTGTATGTTGTATTAGGCCTGTTTGCCGTATACTCTAAGACAGACTGGGCATTCTGATTGACGTTGGTATTGTAGTCTGTGAGGTTGGCCACGTAGCGCATAGCGTCGGCCAGCGGCGCGCAGGACAAGAAAACGAGAGACGCGAGCAGAGCGGACGATTTGCGGAGAATGGACGGTCGACCAGAGCCACCCGAGGGTGTCCGCCGCCTGGATGACGGTAAGGATAACATGCTGAGCATGCTTGACGCTGGAGAAAAGAGGTGTGCCGTTTACTGATGCGGACGACTAGAATCCGACGCGATTGAGTTTTTTGCTGGCAGTAACGGTCGTTCCGAGATGGTTAATAACGTTTAAGAACGTAGAGACTGTCGAGGTGCGAGGCTGCGTGTTGCGGCAGCTCGCTGTGGATATGGGTATGGTGGTGGAGGGGGGAGAAGGATGAGGAGCGGAGGGGGATGCAAAGGTCTCAAAATGGACTAGAAACCTCGGTTTTGACGGCGGGAGACACAAACCCCCCTGAGTTTTCTCTTTTTTGCGCGGCCACACCTCACAATACTGTCTTTCCGTTCCTTGTCCTCCAAGTCTCTAAATCCAGACATCCCTGCACGGAGCACCGGCGTCGTTCTTAAACGCTTGATCATCGTCTTTGCCGATCCCAAAGCACCCCTGATCATACTAGCCGACGCCATCGACAGAAGCCACATGGCTGGCTTAGCTAATCTGCACCGGGCGATGCCAGTGGCAACGCGTGTCTTCTCAGCTCCGCATCCCTTGGTACCTTTTATCGGGTCTCTGACTCTTGACAGCCACACTGATCCCTTAGAGGATTTGCGATTGTTCCGTGAAATTCGCTTTCATTGAATCATTGGCATCAGCTGTGATGATCATCCCCACTGGCGCCAGAAAAAATTGTCGGTGATCGTCCGGGTATCTCCATATCACCGGTGCCAAGACAGCACCGCTTGCACTTCTTTCTTCAATGGAAACGTCGAAATATATGAATACCTCAAGAGACAACGGAACCATCTTTTGCAACAGTCGTCGTTGGAACCGTGCTACAATCTGCAGGAGCCAATTGCTCCAGTGCCCTCTAACCAATAGACAATCAAATTCAGGTGGAGTTTTTTGCGGGACAGCGAAACAGCGGTGGTTGCCCAACGCCGTGTCGATCATCGTCATCGGGGTTACTCGCCACAATCAGCGCAAGCTTTTCATTCAATGAGTGGCGTCAATTCCGGGAATTGAATTACCCTCAGATTGCCAGTTTAGGTTAGGAAAATGTTGATGGGTAACTTTTGGCGTCCTGGCAGTGAGGCACTGTGAACCCAAGTCCAAGTCCTGAAAAGTCTCCGAAGTCTCCGATGGATATTTTCAGACAAATAGTATGTATTGACACCACGACTATTGTGATCGTAAATGAGTATATGCAGGATGTCACGAATTGAATTCGGGCGATAAGACAGCAGATACTGGGCGGTTTGCCCACTCTTTTGGGGGACGAAATTCAGTGCGTGAACGAGTAACGCACGTTAGGCTAACGCGACCGGCAGACTGAAAAGTAATGACAACAATATCGGTTTATCTGTTGGTGAAGGAGACCCGCTCCGAAGGAATATCGACCAGACGGCAGTTGCTGGATGGCTCAATAAGACGAAGACACAAACGGGAGGGTACCACTGAATAAAAGCCCGCTCCCAAAGGTAAATCGACTGAGAAACTGGCCCAAAGCAAAGGATAGGTGAGAGCTGTGGTATACGCGATGAACCTCGAATATAACGTATTATGTATTACTGTGGCTTATCGCTTGTCTGTCAAACCTGGCGCACATGACAGCACATCTATCTATTGTGTCCCCGGGTATCCTTTCTAATAACCAGGTAGTAGCCTGAATTCGGAGGTGTTTGGGATATCATGGAATCGGACAATAACCAGACTCGTAGAAGTGAAGACCATGTATCAAATTGCACAGCGCAGTGGGGGTATCATGAATAGAATCAATTATCGAACTCCACAGCCTATACAGATTATTTACACTCTATGACTCGTAAGACATAAATATCCCTTAGATCTGAAAATGCGATGCCCTCCGAAGATGAATCGCCGCCAATATACAGGCGTTCACGACCTGAACCACCCAGCCGGATTCAAACCCATCTTATCCAAGACGTTCCTGATCCCACCTCTCAGTGTCGACCCGACGGCATTACCACTTGTTGCCTTCAACAACGGCACGTACGTCCCCAGCACTGTGAACGACCAGATCTTGGCACCGTCGCTGAATAATTCGATCGTGACCGTCGGTCTTTCCGGGTTCGTCAAGGTATCCACGCTAAATGCAGACCTATCGAATGTGGCAGAAAAAGAGAGAGGGGGTAAGTTCATCGAGATCTACATGACAGATAATTGGAAATGCGCACCATTTATGATTCCCTTCCCTAACGAACTCCAACAACTTCTCCTCCTCCCTCTCGATCTCAACGTCTACGGTCTCATGTTCCACAACCTCTCCGAATCCCGTAATGGGTATGACGGCGGTGACGTTCTCCCACCTTACGCTCCTGTTCTGCGGATGATCCCATTGCAGCGCCGTCTCGCCACTCAAGGGTCCGACGACGAACTCATACATCGATGATGTTTTCGGGATATCAGCTACACCAGCGATGGGGACATCTGGAGGATGGTACTCCACGGCCGCGAAGGCGTGTCGACCACCAGAGATGACGATGACGTTGGGGATGTATGCCAGCATATCGATGAGCCTCTTCCTCTCAGAGTTGCTGCATGTAGACCAAGAGGATGATGACGGCCAGAGAGATGTAAGTGGCAAGGGGGAGACGATGAACTTGAACGTTGAGGTGGCGTTGACCTGGCCAATCAAAGAATCCTTCAGAAACGAGGAGCCAACGGCCGTGTCTAGAGTATCACACACCTTCGCGGCCCAAAGCCATAGATCCAACATCTGACTCTCTCCTAAGACCATCTTGTCGCATGGCACAACCTCAGGGCCACTAGATCGATAAGATATCGTGTCTAGCACGAAGAAGGCCGAGTCGGCGTAGCTAATACGAGGAGAGTATATGTTAGCGGAGGCTTTCTGATGCCTACGCACTACTGAATAAAAGGACATCGACTGACCCGAAAGAGTAATGAAGCCCTTTGACGCCATATCTAGCGTAATTTGCCCGACCAGCGTATGTCTCGTACGCCTGTTCAACGGAGGGTTCAAGGGCTTGACCGAGTTCTGGGGCCGAATCCAATGATCGTGACTTGAACTTAGAGTCTAGCCAATCCGCGAGTTTCTGTCCAAAGGAAGCTGGGATGCTCTCAGAGACTCGAAGATGGGAAGGAGCACCAAGGATGCTGAAAACAGCTAAGGAGACGGTATGGCGTTAGAGGAGGGATCAAAGTAGTGCAATATACATGCCATCTTACGGATGCACTCGTAGAGCGTTCTAAACGCTGAGGAGGCATACAATCCTCGATATGATTTCAAATAGTCGTCCACTGCGTATCTCCGAAATAGGGCGCTGAGGATACCTGCGGCTAACTGCATGAGCTTTCAAAGTAGGGCAAGATAGACGTTGCAACCTGCGTACCATACTCTGAATTATAGGACGTCTGTGTCGTATCCAGTCCACCTACGAGAACCATAAAGTTTGGAGGGGAGTCGAAAGTGACATCCTTCACTTCAGGTGTAACGACTCTGTCGCGGATGTAGGTCCACAGCAATCTAGTTTTAGACGGTAACGAGACGTCGGTTTGTCGCGGGTTGGAATGAACCGGAGCCGTAGGGTGATGATAACCATGATAAGGACACGTTTCAGTGGCCGTCGTATCGCCTGCGGATGCGGCCACTGATCCGGAATGAGTCGTGCCAGAAACCTCGTCGAAAGGAATCGGCTCTGGTGCGGGATGGTCTTTAATTACCGCGTTGGGTGTAATGGAGGGCGCGGAGGAAGAGACTGAGCAAGAGGAGGAGCAAGCCGGTGAGGGAAGGTAGTAATTGGCCAATAGGTCCAACCCTTTGAACTTGTGGGGTAAATCCAAGGGTTCGTATGGGTAATTAGGACGCTATAAATCCATATAACAGGTGTTAATGAGACAGCCGAACCAGTGAAAACTGAGGGGACAATGAACGTACAATACCGCTACTGGCCACGAACTTGAACTTGCTACCTTGGTTGAGCCGAGGATCTGGGAACGTCTTGAATGGGAGAGGTTTCTCTGGGTAAGGCAGGAAGGTCGAATTGGGGTATGCTAGTCGGACTGGATTTCGAAAACATTTATTGTCAGTACGACAAGTCAGGTGAGCTTCAACTTTGGACTCACATTGATAGGAAGTACTCGGCCACAACTTCTCTACATGCGCGACGCCGACCCAGTCGTCCCCCTCCGCGAGTTGCAACACTGGACCATCCTTCCACATCCCGACCGTGCTTTCGCCGGAACCAGTCACAGCCTCCCTCCAAAGAACTTTACACATGCCCACACCGGCCTGTTGCGTCGGGGACAGGAAGCTCTCCTCGAACATGAGATTGGGATAACGGACCTGGATCTTGACGCTATCGGGATACACGGCGCCGACGCGAGCAAAAATGACATCAGCCGAATGTGGCGCGTCCGCGGGAGGATCGGATTGAGCGAGATGGTCATAGAGAAAAAGCGCGAGGGTGAGATTGATGAGAACATGGATTATACGGATGACTGAGAGGTTGCTGGGTAGGGAGAACAAGATGCGGACAGGTGCGGGCACAGGATCCCGCTAGAGATCAAAACAACAATTCAGTTCTTTGGCTTTGAGGAAGGGACGCGCATGACGGAAAGGAGTACAGTATTTTTACTTACTCTTGCGCGTTGGATCACGACGGTCTCGACTCCGTGTCCATTCGCGATGGGTCCATTCTCCTCTTTGATTTGCACCACCTTTGGCCCCTCTGCTGGTACTCTCTCCAAGACCCATGCGATAAGCCAGACCGCAAAGATTGCCGGGAGAATGAGCACAGCAGGTTGCTCGATAGGTTGACTAGACACAATCAAGTCAAATGAGAGATGAGATGTTAATGAGCGTTTTTCTTCTGGTGGAGCATCACTTACACTCTGAGATGTATCCAAGTGAGAAGTCTGAAGAGTAGAGATAGAGTCGTCTGTGTCGTGATTAGAGGGGCCATGGTCGTTATAGATGTCGTGCAGTCGGTCGCAAAGCCGCGTACTGCGATATATGGTCGGGCGCCTGTAGTTGCAATTCGGACCGACGTCATGCAAACGCGTGGGATAAGCGTGGGCGCCGCGAGGACAGGAACCGCACCGAACATTGAGGCCGCCGGGCGCTGGTAGCTTTGCAAGCAAGGCATCTATCAACGCGCCCCCGACTTCTGGTGGCTTGGTTCCCATGGGCCTTATCTATCGTGGATCCAAGACTTCTCGGGTTACCTGTACAGTACTATTCGTCGTGAATCGGAGCTTGCGATCGCGTTGACACAACGCAGCGCACCTCGTTGTCGCCATAATGAGAGAAAGAGCATTGTCGGAAAGAAACACAAAATGTAAATGGGAAGTGGAGGGAATGGGAACCAAAAACGTGTGCCACATCGTTAATTTTAGTCAGTTGCCATATCTACTGCCCAGCCCCCGTATTTAGATCTGGCCTCCCCTCTTCGATCTAAGGATATTTGGGTGAATGGGGCCCCAATCATATGAAAGTATGGCTCCTTGACCTCCGGGTGTGGGCTCGGCGCGAGAAAATCGACGGACAAGCAGTTGGACATGAAGTATTCTTGTTATTAAGTTCTGGATGCAGACGGCCGGAGCCTCCTGGTCATCTCCAGCCGACACAGTTGGCTCTCACGCGTTGTAGATGACGGTTGATTCCACACACACGGTGTTGGTCGCGGCTAGGTTGCGTAAGTCGATAGGTCAGACCACAAACAGTCGTGCCAAGCTGGCCAAGCCGTCTTGCGGCCCCCGCCAGGTGGGGTCTAGTCAACTAACGGGCGACTGGGTCGGTAGTTGCTGGGTTGGCTTTGGTACCCAGGTTCCCTCTATATATCAAATGGCCGACTGGATTTACAGTCTGGTAGAGTCTCTTGGTTCCAAGGTGCAGGGTCAGAGCCGGGCCACGGTATATTATATAGAGATCCAGTTGTCGGTCATTTGGTCGCATTTTACCATGGGCTGATCGTGTTACAAGCGCAAACGACCACCACTTATCATAATGTCCACGCTCTGGTATTGGATTCAAGGGGTCTCGTCGGCCCCTACCTCTTATATATATGAATCTGGCGAGAACGCCTCAGACTTCCGGGCATACATCGAGCACCGGTTGGCCCGACTAGAGCACTTTACACCCGATGCTCTTAGGTTCTGGAAGGTAAGGATATCCTTGACGAATCTTGACATGCCTCACTAAAATCACATATCTTAATCAAACAGCTCAAATCACCCGTCAGTTTAGACGTCGATGACATTGATGAAAGTGTTCAGGATATTTTTGAGGACATGAAGGATGCGGGCGAGCAAATGAAGGCGACCCACCGCCCTCTATCCGAGTAAATTGCGGATGCGCCAGTGAATCACTTTTACATCGTCGTCGAGTACTTTGTTCATGTGTTGCCTACAGGTTTGTGGCAACGAATTCCCAGCGTCGACAGGGAGAAATGATGGCATCGTTCATTCTCTTCATTCAAATAGCTCGCTCTATTCCCCCTTTTGTTCTCGAACACGCTAGAGTACCCTCTGAGCGTCCGATCATAAGAGGTAAGCACCCGCGTCTCTGATTGTATCCTTGCTCAAAGTTTATTGCAGGTGATTGGTGCGACCGCAAATCTACTGTGAAGACACTCCACGCTAAATTGCAGAAATACCCGCGGATTCAAGTGAGCTTCGAAACTGTATCTTTGACTCCCTGTCTCACACTCTTGCACCACAGGTGCGTGGCACGCCAGCAAGCGGGAAGACAACGCTCCTGGATCTGCTTCACGCATACATCCTCGATCGCAACCCGCTCGCGTCTGTCTATGTGATCAGGAGCTGGAATCGGAACTCGTTACTTGGCATCTCGCTAGAAGATCGCATAGCAAAGATTCTCCCAGAGTTCCCACAACGTGACACCACGAAAGAGTACCCTTACCTCCTGTTTGACGACGCTCACGATACCTACTGGGACAGCGATCTATGGAACCAAATTATAAAGGAGAACAAAAGGCATCGCCACCGCATCGTTCTATTCTGCGCTTATGGGAGTCCCACTTCACGACCCAATGAAGGGACTCGTGCCATCCTCCCTCCCTCCGCACGAGTGTCCCTGAAACCTCTTGCGACTGACGAAAACCCTCCTATTGGGCTCCTCCTCAATCGCGAAGAATTCGACGACCTTGTGTCACGCTTCGAATACCCCATTTGCCCCAGTCAGGGTATGCAGGACTTGGTGTACGACTGGACTTCTGGACATGTTGGGGCTGCCGCCGGCATGCTAGAAATGATTTCTTTGAAGGCAAGCAGATTATCAGTACAGATATCATTTCACCTAGCCTAACTTCCAACTTGTTTCAGAATCAGTAGGAGTCGAGTCCCTTGACCACCGAGGACTTCTTCAAGCAGTGGCCAATATTTATCTTCGCTCAAGACATCCAAACATGGTCTTTCGCTCGTGGACTCCCAATGCGCAGTGATCTAACTGCCCCTGCTCAGGCGAGGGTATCTAGAGATCTCATCGCGAACGGCTCTTTGATACGGGAAATAGGAAACGTGGAAGAGGAGTTAAACCAATGCTTCCGCCGCGGCTGGGTCCACTCTGAACTCACGTCAGATGAAGCGCATATCCAATTCGCCATGGCGTCACCCCTGCATGCATCATACGTGTCTTGGAGTCTATTGGAGTCGGATACATCTCTTCCCTATGCGTCGGTACTTGACATGGCGATAGCGGTTATCGAACGATTCAAGCCCTCACAACTCGCTCTATCCTTACATCGCTTAGGAGCGGCGTTCGCCCGGCGACCCCCCGAGGCCCAGTATCAGGATGAATTCTACCGGGCCCACTTTGCTGTTACCACAGGCACCATACGCATCTCTCCGGAATTCGCGTCAGCACAAGGGGCCGCGGTACACGGACAGATCGACTTCTTTGTCCCGGCTACTAAGCGGGGAGTCAAGATTACTCGAGACGGAAGTAAAATTGAGGAGTATAGTGCGCGATTTGTGTCAGGAGATGCTCATGGTACATGGTTGACATCTGGGGATATGGCCGACTATATCCTCCTGGATTGTCGTTTGACTCGTCCGGAGAAGTCGCATCCCAGTGAGTTGCTCTATTGCTACTTTGGGGATCTATCTAGGTCTAAATGGGGATAATCTTTTCCTTAGTGATCAAGAACTTATACCACGTTGTATTCAAGGATAATTACACGGCTGCCACGATGCTCGATAACGAACTGCGAGTGGTCAAGGGATTCCGGCTCATGGAACAATAGTAAAACTTTAGATCTGGAATTGATACTTTGTGTATATACTGTACATCAGAGCAATTAACGGCTGAATCATTGAGGGAAGTCGACCTGGCTGTGTTGAATCATCGGCCATTCACAGCTGAAGGTAAGGCTCCAGCCTGATGTGTTCAAGATCCGCATATCACCTGCAAAGGACCTTAATTGCCCCAAAGCCGCCGCGGTTCAGCTGGGGAGTCTCCGAAGGAAAAGGAAATGGGTGGCAGCAGACTCAGGAACTCACCCTTGAAGTCAAACTTCCTTCATCTTGGTTATACAATGACGTCTATTCAACAACATACCGAAGCTGACAAATGGCTTTCTAACTGAGATAGTACAATGCATCTCTATTGGACCGGCTCAATCAACGATTCACTTCTTCAAGCGGATCAACCCAGCCATCATGTCGAAACTATTTCCATCTGGCTGAAGATCAATGTACTCAGGTCGACCCCACCTTGATTCGCCGCCGGAGATGGGGACAGTCCTTAGAAGCCCATAATCAGGTGTGATGCCGACGATGCGCACATCCCGATGCGGGGTAGTCGTCGTGAGAGCGACAATCTTATCTCTGTGAGGAGAGACATATTTGTTCAATATATGATAACACCAAAAATGGGAGGGATGGATGGAACGAGCGACTCACGAGTGCAACCACCGCTTGAGGTAGAGGTCCACAAATGGCTCAAACGTCCCACCATGGGCAACGAAAGTCCCCCACATCTGCTCGAACATTGGCAAAATTGTCGCTGCAACTTGTTCTAGCGTGAGGGCGGTGGACTGTTGCGCGCTTAGGAGTTGTGACAATGAGGCTGTCGGCAATGGGTTCAAAACATTCAGGCCGCATCCTATAGATGTAATTATTTCGTCAAGCTAAATAACTCAAAACGCCAAAAGGGACTGAAGGACATACCGACCACGACATCCACAACGCCGTCACCACCAAAATTGGTAGTGACCAAGATCCCGCCAACCTTCTTCAACGTCTCTTTCCCCGCATTGTCTTCCACCACGACATACAAATCATTCGGCCACTTCAATCTGACCTTGTCGCCAGCGCCGCCAGGCAAGACCTTTCGACACGCCTCTACGACGGCGAGCCCAAAAAGGTATTGGATGAAAACAAGGGACGAAGGGCGGAAAGTTGGTGATTGTGGAGGGCGGAGGAGGAGCGAAAATTGGAGACAGCCTTCGGGAGGTGAGAGCCACATGTTACTCCCTCGACCGCGCCCAGAGAGTTGTTGAGTCGCAACGGACAGGAGCGGCGAGGGGAGAGCACCCATCAGCATCGGATTCCTGAGCAATAACCGACAACAAGTCAGTAATTGAGTAAACGATGAACCGGCCGGAAGACTCGCCTGTCAAGCAAGGTCTGCGTGCTGGTGACCCTTTCACTGTATAACAAGGCTTCTCCTATTCCCCAAGGACTCTTGTCGCCTCCCAAAAGGGAGACCTCTGAGCGCACGCGCGATAGGTGTTCGAAGTACGTCGCGATGGAGAACAACGGCGTTAGATCCACTGATGGCAGTGTTCCGTCCCCAAAAACGATAATGTCTCTGTGGAGGTCCTCGAGCTCTTTCTCATTGGAAACCTTCTGATTTCGTGCCCGCTTTATGATGTCGGATGACGTGGATGCATCGTAGAACCGGAAGGTGTCGTGCGCATCCTCCAGGACACGATACCCCTGGTCCGACAGTGCAGATAGCGTGGTTTCGAGTGCAGTAACAATCTCGGGGACGATGTGAGGTCGCGAGGGAGTAGAGACGAGCATTTGAGGGAGGGTGCCGACTATGGCCATCGGGTCCACGTTTTTGACGTCCCGTGTCTGATTCGCGCACCTTAGTCCAAGAAGTTCCAGGTTTTCCATCAAAAGATCCCACCGAGCCGCTTCAAGTTCTGCTATGAGCTCCGTTGACCTGGTGCTAGCGCTAGGGCCTGATGTGGCCGACGCTGCGAGAGCTGGCTGTTGGTTAAGAGGAAATTCAATATGCGGCCCCCAGAGTATCGCCCGACCTTCTCCAACATCACACTGCACAGCGGCGGGCTTCCCGGCTCCACTTCCTTCTCCGCCCTCCGGATATCGGGCGAGGACACGGATGCCCTTGGATTCCATGCCCTCGGCGCCGTCAAAGTATCCTCCGCCGTTCCAATACAATCCGCGGGCGGTTCTCTCCTGTTTTCCATCACCCCCTGATAGCTTCACATCTACGAGCCTAGCGCCCGCCTCGCTCTCATAGACAAACCCAGGATACGCGCATCCTTTGGATGTGCCTGGAAAGAACCCAAGAGCCCTATCGCCAACCACTTCTAGTCTGGTACCCACTTCCCATTCAACTCTCGCAGAGGCGAAGTAAGACCCAGCGCAGATTGTGAGTAGACTGCCGCCTTTGCGAACATATTCTTTGATCCGGTCAGTGGCACCTGGTTGTAGTGCAGCCACATATGGTAGGTCTCGTCCACCGGGGATGACGAGAAGGGCACAAGAAGCAGGCCATGGGTCAGAGTTCAGTGCTGTGGGCGTGACAGGACCAACAGCGTAGTTTGGAGAGAGAAGGTAGCGGAGCGAGGTGAGTGTGTGATTGAAGGATGTTTGCGAGACGCCGGGCCCATTGTAAATGAGTACATTGATTGACATTGGAGGTGACTGAGACCGCGGGGACGAGTGCTGGGATAATGAGATGTGGTAGTAGCGTTTGAATAGTCTAGGAGCGATCGCGATTAATATCCTCGACCCCAGTGAATGTTGTGACCCAACCCGTTGATAGCGTGTGACGGATCGACTTTTGGGTTTGCAGCAATAAGATGGGGAAGTCTTGAATTTTCGGCAAACGAGTCCGAACATCCAGGCTATCCAGGTTTGTTTTTTAATGGGCGTCGCCGAGAGGAGTGATTGCTGCCAGCAGGAAGGAGGACTGTCCCTTAGTTTCTGAGGCTCAAAAAATGCTAGGGTGGTCGGCGCGTATTGACAACTTCTAGTGTCAAGATCCGGCAAATTGCAATACTGGTCACTAGGTGGTTTGATAGAGATGCCTGCAGCTTCCGGAGCCAGAGCATATTCAGTTAAAGGAGTGGTAGCGTCAATGAGACGCGGTCAGTCCTCCCACGTTGTCGACAATCAATCACTGGATTTGATGTTTGATTCCGCCGATGACCGCCTTCACTCGCTGATGGTAAGATTGAAGCGTTAACCAGTCCTAAAAACAACCCAAACAACTTTCCTATTCTTCTCAGGCATTGCACTCTACCTTCCGAATCGTGACTCGTTGGGTGACCGTCCATTCGAGTCCAATCCACCGCTCTCTCGATTTCCCGTTGGCCAAGCGTCAGGATGCCGGTGATAGGCTGCTCTCATCCAGCTCTCTCCATCCCCTAGGTTTTCTACGAAGTCGTTGAGAGGCTCTCTTCTAGAGATCTCAGGACAGCAGCTGTCGCCTGTCTGGCATAGCTAGATCCTGCGATTGATACAAACTGGCGAACAACCAATATCTTTCTGAGCCGCTTGTTAGAGAAATTTGCCCCAGTCAAACTCGGTCCACACCCTCAAAAATTCGTACGTGAGTTGCATAGATTCAATATCAATATAGTTCCCGAGCTTAATAAGCTTCCCTTACGTTAGATTCTCACTCATAAGATCCCTATCACCAGGACTATTGGAACTATTTCCTGGAACGATACGCGAATCTGGTCACGAGGCTCGTCGTAGATATGTACCTCGATAGGAGCTCCCTTGACCTCATCGTTAAACTAGTGGAGAGGTTCGGCGGTCCCTTCTGTAGCAACTTGGTCTTACTGGAATGGACCGCAGACTTGCGGACGGCTGACTACTTCGGACGTCTGTTGGACCTCGTCCCGTGGCGAGGATACAGCGAGTTTGCCACCAGCTCCTCTCTGATCAAGGATACATGGATATACTTTCGCGTTGTGCGCAAAACGTATCAAAAATCATTGTCCATGGCCAGCACTCCTTCGACTACACAGCATTCTCTCAGCTGAGGTTCCTCTCACACAGCGGGAATCTTTCACGATCCGACTATCAGGATCTATCGTTGTACCCACATCCTTCGAGTTTTGTACCTAGATTGGTGGGATCTCGTGTGCAACGGGGATCTAGCCCAATAGTCTTATTGTTTTCATGTTTGCGTGAGCCGTCGATTATCGATGGTAGCGAGGGCACCGATGACCTCGAAGATATCATACACCCAACAGCAACGCCCTCTCTGCGCATCTTGCGATACTCAAGGCGGCATACTAAGATTGGACAACTCTCCTATCCGCTCCTAAACCACATCCTGGAAACATCTCCTCTTTTGGACCAAGTAACGATCGAAGCGATGGCTCCCCCTTCGCAGCTCGAATTAGCTACCCATAATGTCGCACAGACCTTTTCGTTTGGCAGGGCCTACGACACCGGGCCTGATATGGAAATTGGGAATCTGTTGAGGATCAGCCGCGTTTTCTCGAAGCTGACGAGCTTGACTCTCTTCGTCAGTCGGTACCCTCACCCCACGCACATATCCTGATTCATGGTATTGGCCCACTCTTCCATCTCTTGCCCTTTATTTTCAACACCTTCGGTGTTTCACGATCGCACTGCATGCCCCCCCCCCCCTCGTCGCTCGCTAGAATAACATCAGATTCGATCCTAACCTTTGGATTACTCTCAAATATCACTTTCACTAAGTTTCGCATCCAAGGGGCTGACTTCGATGGCTTCGCTCAATATCTCGCGATCTTATGTCCCAATGTCCGAAAAATGGAGATCACCGATCTTCGCAAGATATCCGGAAATGGGGCACTATGCGTGTTGGGTGATATTGTTACCTTCATCAGCAAGTTCTTCGGATACCGGGATCAAAGAGAGAATATCGCATTCCGAGCAGGGGCGACTCTGATTTGATATTTTGACGTGATTTGTAGTACCCACAATACGCCCATCCTTTCTATCGTCCAGATCTTTCCTGTCTTATTAGATTAGAATGATCCGTTTTTTGACAGTCATAGATGCTCCCACGTTCTGAACGATTCCTACTCTACTATCGGTCCCTTCCTCATTGCCTTGGTAAGAGGGAAATTATAAAAGGCATCGCCTAATCATAATACCAATTCAAAATACTGAATTGTTCTCCCCAGGCCTAAACCCGACTCGCCCCCTACTCTCTCGCGACGGATAGCCCCTTAGGCTGCTATCAGTGGGAATCGAGTCGACCACTCTTGTGCCCATGGATTGTCTCTCAGCCACCCCAGCATCCTCCATTGAACCTAATACGATACAGGCAACAGGCCGTCCCTATCCAGCTCTCTCCATTCCCGAAGTCCTCCTCGAGGTTCTCGAGAATCTCTCTGCTCAACAGCTTGAATCAGCTGCCCTCGTCTGCCGAGCGTGGGTAAATCCAGCCATGGACACAAAGTGGAGAGTAACCGGTATTCCTCTGAGTCGTTTGTTGGGGAAGTTGGCTCCAATCAAGAGCAACCAAAGCAGTCACAAAGTTGTGAGCTGGTTCCATTCAGCTCAAATCCGGCGCTTCGGCGTGACTGATCTATCCCTTTTTTTAAAGCTCGCTCACAAGAAGCCTATTACTCAGGACGCTTGGAACCACTTCCTAAACCAGTATGCGAATCGGGTCACGAAGCTCGTTGTGGATATATACATCGATCTTAACGTCATTGCAACACTGGTGGGAAGGTTCGGAGGTCCTTTCTGCAGCAATATATCATCCCTAGAATGGTCCATATCCAGCTGTTCGATCGACTACTTCGGAATTCTTATGGACCTTGCCCTAGGTGTGAGGGTACGGCAAGTCAGCCTCCCGTATGTCCACGATGCTGGCATGATGACGGTATCTCCACCATCACAATACATGCCTCTTCTCGCACTTCGCGCCCCGAACATATCGAAGATTACCATGGATGGCCCCACGGGCTCATTCGACTACAGGGTGTTCTCCAAACTTGTGTTCCTCTCACATACCGGGGCGCTGTCTCAATCCGACTACAAAAATCTATCGTCTTGCTCACACCTTCAAGTTTTGCAGCTGGGCTGGGCGGGGACTGATGAGCGTCACGAAGTTGACACAACGGCCGTCACCTTCCCACGTTTGCGCGAACTGTCGATTCTCGAAGCGACTGACGAGCTGGAGGCTGTGATGCACCCAACGACAACGCCTGACCTGCACACCCTACGATATTCGAGGCCGTATTCTTGGAAGGGAGAACTCACCTGTCCTCTTCTTAACCACATCCTGAAGACATCTCCCTTCCTGAACGAAGTGATAATCTATGGGAGGATCCCATCCTCACAGCTCGAGCTAGCTACACATGATGGAGTGCAGGCTCTATCGTTTAGCAATATCTCTGACACCGGGTCTGACATGGAGGTCGGGGATCTGTCGAGAATCGGTCACGCGTTCCCAAAACTGAAACGGCTGATCCTCTACATCAATCGATACGGTTCCCGCGGTCCACATTCTTATTCATGGCACTGGTCTACTCTTCCATCCCTCGTTTCTCACTTTCAACATCTCCAGCATCTCACGATCTCACTGCATGTGCCAGTCTCGTCGCTCTCCGGGACGATAACGTCAAGTTCGATTCCTACACTCGGATCACTCTCGAGTATCACTTTCATTAGACTTCACATTCAAGCAGCCGATCTCGACACCTTCGCTCAATATCTCGCGGCCTTGTGCCCGAATGTTCAGAGCATGGAGTTCACCTATCTAGGCGGCATGTCCGAAGATGGGACACGAATCTTCTTGCATGATGCTGGGGCGTTCATCGATAAGTTCTTTGGATACAGGGACCAGAGAGATGAGGTTGGAAGCCTTGACACACGCGAAAATGGGGACACGGTGTGCGCAGAATCAACTCCGAGCTGATTCCGACGTGATTATATTGGCATTGGTAGCATTTGATTCACAAGACGACCGCATGATCTCTTTATTTATCCCATACCCATGCGCATATGTTCGGTGCGAAATAGGGCCTATCTGTTTACCAGACTCTCTGTATGGACGCACGCGATGACATTGAACCCCGTGTACTTACGAGATACAAAAACTTATCTCTTGAGTAGCAAGAGCGGGAATTGTGAACGCGCTCAACAACAGGTACAGCAATGGTCCCAATCCAAATCTACAATTGGCCAATGCTGGATTCCTGCGACGCCTTGATCCAATGTGAATCAATCACATCCTGAAGGTCAGGGTTGTGGTGGTTGACGAGGGCATAATATAGTAGACGGTTGGCTGCAGAGTGAGCTGAAGAATTGCCATAGTCCGATGGGGGTGTTTTTCCGGTTAGTGATCTGATGCCGAGACAGAGGTAGCCCCAGTCCATATGCTTTTAGCTTGCGCCCGAGGATAGGAGGGTTTAGCATCGTATTTGATAGTGACCCAATTTAGGTTGTATCAATCAGGGACAGGTACGAAAACCTGATAGTAGAAACCAGTGTACAATTGAGGCCCGCACAAGAAGAAGTGATCAAGTTGGATATATATTTGGACCTTCCAGTACTTCTCCAATATTAATGACACAATCACCGACATTATCTTCGCCTATCAAAAATCCTCCCCTCGCGTTAGTCACTCGACGCCTAGACTAGACTAGATGTTTCACCGCCGACGCAAGGTTAATCTCACTTTTCTGTACGGTCCAAAGGACTTTTAACGAGACCAAATCGAGCATCCTTCGTTCATATTCCGTCCCAGTTAGGATCTTCGTTATTCTCATCAGGAACACTCAGAAAAAGGTGATAGACGAACGTTCTGACCAGCAGGCCGCGCTGTTGCAGCAATCCAGCCCATGTCGGAGACGGGCTGGGTCTAATGACCAATCTTCTTCCGTTTATCAGAAAGCGCTGAGTTGATTCGATAGGTTTATAACCGGCCTTGAACGGAAGTTCCCGACAATGTACGACTTTACTCCATGGCACAGACAACAAGCATCCTCTTGAGTCGCCTTCGGCTTCCTTCCAATCAGAAAGACTCGTCGCTGCCGTGCCCTGGCGAGCAAACTCGCACGTATAGACCGGATGTGTTGACGATAATGGATTGGATAACTGCACAAGCGGGACAAATACAAAGTCTGGAAAGCCGAGCTGGTGTGAGATACGGAAATCTATTGCTGATATTCCCAGACGCCCTTTAGTACTAGATGCCACGAAACGAAGTAAAATGAGTATTCCGTTCGCCCGTCATAACGAGAGAAGGCACCGACTCACACCCAGCCCGTGTCGCCAACCGGTTCATGCTATCATCTGCTTCCGAGTCGGCTCTCACACGTCCAGAGAGCGCAAAGGTCGTTGATGTAGACTCCATCTTGCCCTCAGCATCCACGTCACAGATTGTGATCTGGACCGAAGCATGGTCCTTGGCAGTAATCAATCGATCTGATCGAGAGCAGGGCAAATCACAACACTTGTTTAGATCATCGTTTGGTCCATCGTCTCTTTCCGTATACACTAACTGGTAGCGGCGCATTTCCTGGGCACGTAAAGATCAACGAGAACTCCCTGGACGATTGATAAAGTCAGCTCATATACACACAGAGACGTAGTCAGATGCCTCGATAGATCGCTGACCTGTGTATTTTCCATGATTTAAGGTTGTCGGAGAATGCTAGCTGGAGCGTAAATTCTGTTGATTTCGACTAAACAAGTCAGGAACGAGTTGGCATAGTTTGGCCCTCAACAAATCTTCCGTCACAACTCTATGCTTTCCGAAGATTCAGTACTTGGAGAGCTCATGATGACGCTCTAACTCTTTCGAGAATCTGAACAAAAAGTCTCGAGAGGCTCAATACTCGAAATTAATGCGCCTTGACGTGATCGCGGACATAACGCCCACTAAGATGAAGTTAACTTCGAACGTGCTCCTTGATGACTACCACCGAGCACCCGGCGACATCGCTGAACGATGTGTTACTTCTGATCTTCAACTACCTATCCAAAAAGTATCTCAAGCACGTTTCAATGGTCTGCAGGCCGTGGTCAACACTAGCCACGGATACACTTTGGAGACAACACCAAGTACCTTTAAGTACGGTTGTAGCAAGACTCCCCGAATTCATCACGACCACCAAAGGGAAAAAGAAGGTCCGCCATCGATGTCCTTTTCGTCTCACGTAGCCACTCACCTGCTGCCCTACTCTAGGATAAGGTGCTCGACCGTGTCCACAAGGTCCCTTGGGTCGCCTCCAGCAATCGGTTCGCCAATAAGGTCAAAAACCTAGATTTCGACGAAACACCCGGAGAGGACCCCTCAAAGTCCCTTGCCGAGCTTCTCGGAGCAGAGGCTGAAGGTCAGAGTTCACTCTTCCCCAATCTCTACCAGTTGTCGATATCCGCCGATTCGATGCAATGCGTGGCCGACCTGGATTTCGACCTGACCTTCAAACTCTTGGTCACGACTTCACTAAGTGTGGTGGAGGTCCAATATCACGACAATAGTGGAGGATCCAACGGATCCTGTCGATCTTACAGAAACTCGTCGATTCTGCTCACTAGCTCTGTATTCTAAAAATCTTCCAAGAGTCCCCTATACTCAGCACGGATACAATCGAGGGTCCGACAGATGGGTTCGGCGTATTTCGGGAACTGACAAAGCTGCATCTATCCGACGTTACGTACGCGGGTTGGAAGTCTCTGGGGGATTGTCCGAAACTCGGGGAGATCAAACTGCATTACTGCGGCTATCAGTGGGCTGGCGATGAAGAAGAGAAGAGTTGTGTGATGGTGTCGTGCTAAAAAAAAAAAATGTGAGCGTGTATAACGGAGGGAGAGGCCAATTCTTCACTCAAGGCTTTGTCACTGGAATCATGTTGTAAACGTACATGCCATTACTCCGCGTCGTCGAACTGATGACAACCGTCACCTGGAATCGGATGAGGACCTTCATCAAGCATCTCCAAGAGAGTAGTCCATTATTGAAAGATGTCACATTATGGCATGATTGCGAGGAGACTTGGGCCTTGGTGGAAGCCTTTGCACCCGTTTGGTCGCTTGGACAGCTTGACGTTGATCCCACTTGCCAACTCTGATCCGCACAATGTATCTGATATCTTCGAGGGCGACGCGGAGCACATCGCCTGCGAGCTACCGGGGCTTCGCAGTATTGCGTTCATTGCTTTTGGCACTGAGGTAATCCCGGTCCTCACGGGAGCAAGTCTACTCGCTCTAACTCGTCATTGCTCCGCATTGGAGGAGCTACGAACCTACCTCGATCTCACGGGGTTCAAGCGTCCAGAGGCTTTAACCCCTCACACGTGCTTGCCAAAACTCTATGTCAGAGTGATCAATCTGTCCGAGGACGCCATCCAGCCCTTCGCCTCCTTTCTCAACGAACTATATCCAAACGTTGCGGGCTTCAGCTTTCTCTGTCGGTGCGAGGGGTGAAGACAGAAAGAGAAGGGCCGAGTTGCAAGCCGCGCTTATGGAGGCGTTCACGAGTGCTAAATCACTCACCGCCTTGAGGTGATCGCTCCTGTAAGTGGGGTGTTCTCGTATGTCCCTTTGAATCCTTCCCTGATGTTTCTACTCGATCCAACTATATCTTCGACCAGATCATCATCTGCCCCCGGGGACAATCCGCCAAAAATATTTGACGTCAAGCTAGCAATAAGTCACGCTAGGCCCAGTTCTTAAAATATTGAAATTCAATTGGTCATGATAACTAAATGTCGTTCATCTGGCAATGTGACTTGTGAGGGATGCGTTACAAGCGGCGAGAATGAGGTCAAATCTGATGATTCAGCTATTTTGAAGTAGTTCGCGCTGGACTGATCATTAGAGCGAAGACTGCGTTTAGCTTTTGCTCTACGCGGAACGCCCTAACTGAAATGTGGCCTTCATTTAGACAGTACTTCTAGTGTGGGCCCATGCTCTATAGTCATCTGCGCCAACCATCATTGAAGCATCCCCCACTTCCTCCGATCGGCCGAGCTCGCCAGGATTGTTTGAGGAGTGGGTAATTTGCAAACGTCTTTTCACATCCTTGGTTAGAAGTAACAACGGTGGCAGCACTGACGGTTGTGGACGCATATATTCACGTCAATACTCTAGAGAATTTGACCTCATGGAAGAGCACTTGGGCTGGAAGACGTAGCAGGATTGTGATAATGCGTATGACGTTCACGGTAAGTATCAGTCCACACTGCCCGCCATCAGATAGTCAAATTAGTTGGCTTTACATCACGGCAACTATCCTGAGCCATTTGTGAACATCCGCGATCTCTTTCCTTCTTCGCCAGTCGCGTTCTGGGCCTACTCGGCAAAGGCACCTCCATCGATATCTATCTGAATTGCACGGTGCGAAGGGCGGGCATCTGTGATTTCAGGACCAAGTCTTCGAAGAGCCCGAGGTGGAGTTCAACATAGAGTTCCTGGAGTGATGGGAGCGAGATCGCTGGATTGTTTGTGAAGGGGCTGCCGGCGAGTGCACTCCTACACAATCCTTGAGATGCAGTCCTCGGAGCTCCGGGAAGTTCGACAGAGCCCTGTAATCTTCAGAGCTAAGCAAGCCATGATCCCGTGAAATACTGAGTAATTGATAGGGCTGTTTATGCTGGTGACGGACAGCTTGTAGAGAAGCGGAGTATGTTTATGGAGGTCCGACACTAGAGATGGCATGACGGCACGATCGACGACAAATTTCGGAAGTCCAACCTTCTTCGGTTTCGATCCTAGAAGGAGATTGAAAAGAGGGCTGTAGTGGTTACCCGGCAGACTTGCCCATGGGAAGCGGGTAACATCCAGGGAGCAGAGCCTGGGGCAAAACGGACCACCGAAAGTCTCTAGAAGCCTCCGAATGAGGCGGAGAGAATCCATGTCGATAGCAATGTCGGCTTCGAGCCACGTGACTCTGTTCGCATACTTGAAGTCATCTCCTCGAAATCCAGGGCGAGTTTCCAAACCTGAAAATAAAAGTGAAATCGAAGTAGCTGTCGCCTGGGACCTTGAGCTTACCGAGGTATACTGGGATAGCGAGAACGCGGGGTTGCAAACTGGACATGGTGATCATCCTAACACGTGACATATGACGTCATCTTTTGGTTCGAACGAATTTCCTTCTTGGCCACGCCTCGGCCACTTATGTTCCAATTGATATCACGGCTGTAGCGCTACAGCCTGGGCGCATTTGGATTTTCAGCATCACATGAACGCCAAGGACTGTAATATTAGCCCCAGCCATTCCGATGAGGCGACTACCAAAGATCTCTCCCAATAGCGCAGAGATTAGCTGAAGCGAAGTATTGTCGAGCCCTATATTCACGATAAGTCTCGTGAGCAAGGCGGTCATTCAGGGGATCGATCTGCATGAGCCGCATGTAATTGTACCCATGAGGAGGTAGATGTAACCTCCTTATTGCTAGCCCTCGCCAGGATTGTTCAGAGAAACTGCCATTGCGAACGCCCCTCTATGAATCAGCGGGATTCCTGATCACACCGTGAAACTAGGTTATCAATGAATCCATTGCATGCGAGACACTGCGTCTTTCGCATAGGAGATATGCTTATGAGAGGTGAAGAGAGTAGGGTTAATCAACCCTTGACACCTTCGTATTGATGGTAAAGTACCAGATGCCCATCAACGCAAACAGCAGGGCCACAACCAGCGGTTCCATCACACGTACGCCGAATCTGTTTGTCAAAGCACCTAGGTACCAAAGAAAATCTATCAGAATAGCATTTTTAATGTCGCCCGTTCGTGATGGTTACGCACCATTCAGGAACGGGAAGATTGCGGATCTATAACGGGTACTTGTCTCACCATCTGAGCCTTCTGTTTTCAGGCTCTCCAGCTACTCACCCTGCTTGTCCAATCGCGGAGATAAAACCGATCGCACCACCAAGCAGTCTGCATTTATTAATCATTTCACGGTCAGTTGCGAATCTGAGGGGTGGATATAGAGAACTCTTACCTGGGTGGAATTATGTCCGAGGCGACGATCATCGCGATGGGATACATGGGTCCTAGGAACAGGCCAACGAAAGAGACGGCGATGGCGTTTCCAATCAAACTGTTCACAGACCAAATAGTGGCTTCGAGCCTAATGGTGTCAGGGAAGACTGCAATCAGATACTTTCGAATAATGTTGACCATGGTTGCAACATACGCGATAGCCAGGGCAAGATAGACGTAAATGACCCGGTTGGAACCAATCCATTTTGTCAATGGGATCAAAACTGCGCGTCCCAATGTAAGGCCTAAATGACAGAAATTCATTCTTTCAGATAGAGTGCACCGCTTCTAACTAATGCGCGCTCACCGCCGCTAAAACCACTGGAGACATAACCGGCCGAGGGACCACCATTGCGTCGCTGTTGAAGATATGTGACAATCCACCCTCTAGATGGCAGCGTCAGCCTCCCAAGGAATTAAGGGGAATGATCGCCTCATACCCAATTGTGGTCCCAGCACCTAGATAGACCAGGATATACGCCGAAAGTAGTTGGACAGACCGGTGTCTCAGAATGAGCTTGTACTTGGTCTGCGTGGTCTGCTCGGTTTGGGGTTCTCCATTTTCATTGGTGTGCGTGGATTCAGGGATGAAATCTATGCAACACAATGTGAGTGAGCTGCTAAGTACCGGAGAGGTAACGTGGGAGGAGGAGTCAACTTACATTCCTGCCTCTTTCCTCGAAACATGTAGGTGAACAAGATCGTATTGAGAACCGCGATGGACATGGATACGAGGAAGTGAAATGACCATCGACGTCGTGAAGCGAATTGAGTTGTCACCCATGGTGAAGTGAATCCACCAAAGCCTGTGTGAAAAAGATCGGGAGCATTCAATAACTGAATTTTTGGGGGTAAAGGGGCTCGATATATACCGTATATCGAGTGGAGTATGCCCATATTGGTCGATCCATTCCGCGGGATGCATGCAATGAATGTATTGGCTTGAGCATCCTGAGTCGACGAAGACACCGAGGTGAGTATGTTGGCAGATGGCAACACTTCCTGGACGATCATGCCTGGACGGCGATGACGAACCCATTGATGACATACGTGATGCACAAAACAGGGAAAGGAGGTGGAGGCGACATGATCGCGTACATGGCAACCTGTATAGCGGCACCTGGGGAGTATGAACAGGTGAATGAGTGATCATAGATTACAAGACAAACACCATGTTGCTTAATACCTGCAACAAGAAGCTAAAAGCCCTCCAAAGGGTGTCCGTTGAGCAACATATCATAATGGACTCGTTGTTCTAGACTGACCTTCCCAAAACCAAACCTATCTGTGAGATACAGGTTGAACCCAGCTCCAGCAATGAAGCCCTGCAAATTATTTCTCAGCATTCGTCACTCTCATTAAGTTGGGATGAGAGGTAGCTTACAGTGCACTGGCATATAAAGAGCAAAGAAACCACAGTGTAATCGATCTTTCCGCATGATTGTATCAGCTGAGGTTAAACACCGGAGCAGAATGAACTCACCCCATATGACTCTCGGATCCGGGTTAGTAACGGTCCTAACGTCGCATCGTTCCACCCTGGTGACATAAGTGCCCGAGATCTTTAGGCATCAATAAGAAATGATTGGGTTCGAAATTAGCGCACCGGCCAAGAACAAGCACAAGCAGAGAGACGCCAGGAAGAGTCGTTCGTCCCTCAGTGACATGTCGAAACCATTCAAGTTGACTGGAGTCTCATCCGCAGGAACGTTTTTTCGTGAGACAGCCTCATTTCGAATTCTATCGCGGTTGAGATCGGCCATCATGATACTTGAACCAGCTTCCAAGGATGGTCCTCCGATGGGTAGGGCGAATACGGCAATGGAGGACTTGGACTTGGACGGTTCGTACGGAACATGCGCTGCGTGGCGCTCGACAGTCTTTGTGGCTGACATGATGGAGAGATGCCCGAGGGATATCTGAGGACTCGGGGTCTTTTTGCCATCGTATTTATATGACCAGCAGACGGATAGTTTTCCCGAGGGGAGGAAGAGGGAGTTTCTCCGTTTCCCCGACCGTTTCCGGTTGAACAGACCATGACTACGACTACGCCTATACCATTCTAAGTGGCATTCAAGATCAGACGATTCAGCGAGAAGCAGCCGAACAATTAGAACAGATGCCGACCCAGGATGAGAGTGAGAGTGGGATTGAAAAACCCCGGCTGCTTGCGCAAACAACTTTATTTTGACGAACACAAGACTACCAACCCTCACACAGTATGTCGTTCAATGACAGGGTGTCTAGTTATCGCCCTCGGATATATTTTAAGAAGACATGTGGTCATCCATTTATCTGCAACGCGAAATCCTTGAAGAACGTCCGTTGATCCGTCGGTGTCGCCCAGTTGTCCTCATGACCTCCAAAAAACGTGCTACAAAGGTCAAGGGCCAGGATTTTAATAGCTCCTCTCAGTTATCTAAGTCTTATTTCGCACCTAAAGAAAATCCCAACGAATCCGATCATGGGTGAGCCACCCGGAGGAGCATTCAGGACATTCTCTTTCCTCATCGTTGAGGAATGCTGGGTCTGATTCGGGCTTCCATTGACGCTCGATGATGAGAATGCTGAGGGTGGCGGCGGCGGACTGAAGAGTGGTCCAGGAG
The DNA here is from genome assembly GCA_019633535.1 of Tulasnella sp. JGI-2019a. Taxonomy (NCBI): domain Eukaryota; kingdom Fungi; phylum Basidiomycota; class Agaricomycetes; order Cantharellales; family Tulasnellaceae; species Tulasnella sp. JGI-2019a. Next base: position 59,487 of record WSUE01000213.1, read on the forward strand.
AGCCAAAACCCCATCGTGGATGTAAACCACTCGATTCCTTGTTCGGTTCGGGTGCGCTAGAGCGCGACGTTCTCCGTTTGCGTGAAGGGGTATTTGGAACGTAATTTGTACTGCTCGCACGTTGCGCCGCCTCGCGATAGTAGACTTCATTTACCAGCATCACGGTCTTTCCATTGACATCAAGTCGGAATGCACCGTCTGCGACGCCGGGCGTATTTAGTCGGACAGTCTGCTTGACATTGGTCCAAGCCCCAGGGGTAAAATAGAATGAGCCTCGTCCTGATCGACGCAAGGTGAAGTATTTGTTAGCTCTTCGACAGGATTGAAGATAATCGTGTCATTCGTCGCTTACCAATGGACAACCCATATGCTGGGGTGCAATCGCACTTCGGTGGGGTCTGACAAACAGAAGGGCCTTGTTTAGCCTTCGGCGCATACTGGGGATATCATAAAAATGTTCTCGTTAGCCGTGTTATTCGAGGGCACGCCCAGAGATGTCACTGACAAGGTAGAGCTCACCGGCCCCCTTTGGCCGCCACATCAACCTCGTGCTGAAGCAGTCCTCTGCAGACACGCCTCCTGAGCATCCCGTATGGCCTCCGTATAATCCTGGCAGTTTTCCACCTGAGACCCAGGAGAAATTCGCTGGGAAAAAGACGGAGTACTCCATCGTAACGCTCTGCGCATTGGAGATGTCCAAGGGCGAAGCATAGAAGTCGGCACCGCCAGATGGGTGTCCAGGGTTCCCGGGATTGATCGATCCTGCTGGGTAGAAGAGCTGAATTACGGTCTGCGTAGTTACGACTGGAGGCTTCGAAGTGACATTGACGAGCTGTACGTTATTCATCCCGTTGGCGAACTTGGTGATGTGAAATGGCGACAGATCGGCGAAGCGCTGGGGGCTGGACCAGGTCATGGTAGAGCGAGCTGTATTCGTTTTCTTTTGAACGCCAAGTCGTGCCCTGATGGCCTTCTTTGACTGAACATGTGAAGAAGGACCGAGAGGAATGGCCTGTGTATGCAGGAATGCACATGTTGAGATCGATACAGCCAGCGTAACGAGATATAAGGACAGCATATTCACCAAGCAGATGAGTAGAGGTGAGCCCACAGACACACGTTCAGACTTGATTTGAACAGCCGAACAGGAGCTAGAGGTTCCGGTCTGGACCAACATGGTCGTAATTGCAACGGCTCTGAGGAACTTTATACAGCTATTGCGTAGGATTTTCTTTAGCCATGAGAACAGCTCCAGTTTTGCTATGCTCTATCCGTCGTAACGAATGGGGATGTCAGCTCTGAGGTCATATCTTTGTCCCTTCAGGCACGGCACGTGATATTTTGATTCCAAAACAGACGGACTAACCTAACCTAGCGTTGACCCAACTCATCACTCGCTTCCTCCCACTTCACAACACTTTTCAACTACTTTGACAATGGCTGAATACGTAGACGTTGAGGTGGAGCAAGATACTACATGTTGCATTCGCCTCGTGATCACTGATCACTCACCTTGCTTTGTTTAGGACGATCCTCCGGCCGCCACTGCTGTCAACCGGCTTTTCAACGACGAGGGCGGCATTAGCATCAAGTTCTTCATTCAACGCGACATTCCCGAGGAACTGTCCGAGCATCTAAAGGAACAGATCGAGGTTAGTCCTGCTATTCGTCTTATTCCGCCACCAGTGCTTGACTGAGCTGACCCTCTCACTTACTTGAACCTCAGGAGAATGGTGGGATCGTTATGGAAAAGGTCCCCCAAATCGGCTATATCCTAATCGACCCGAGTACCGAAAGGGGACAGTCAATCTTGACGGCGTGGACCAAACCCGACAGACCGGATCGCCATATCATTTGCTATACTTTCGTGCCAGCATCCGTAAACAAGAAGTCTCTCATCGCACTGGAGAAGATGAATGGAGTCACGCCAGTGTTCCTTGATGATGAGCGCAAGCCGCTCAAGATTCAGATGGACAAGACCATGGGCATGTCCCGGGCGAAGACGTTGGCTTCAAGAGTGCTGGTATGTGCATCGGACCATAACCCTTACCTAGCTCGCGTTGACAGCCAGCTTCGCGATCCTTTGAAATCTGTAGCTATATGGAGGCACCATCGTCGAGAAAGGGTCAAACGCGGACGTAATCGTCGCCGATGACCAGGGGCTCGCTTATAACGCGCTGGTCAGGAAATATAGTAACAAGGACACCCACGTCGAACCTCTAGCATGGGTGAAAGAATGCATCAACGCCAGGGAATGTCGGCATCGTCCAGCGATTATCGCCTCGCCAAAGAAGCAGGCAGGACGTCCAGTTGGTTCGGCGTGAGTTGATTCCATTCGATGACCGTGCGTGGTTGTAGCTGAATGGATTCTGTCTCAGCCGCACTGAGTTCACCGTGGAGGATGACAAGAATCTCGTGGCATATATCGCGAGGCGATTACCGGATCCCTCAACTGGGGGAAGAGGAGGGAACAAAGTGTATCAAGAACTTGTTGAACGGGTGAGCTAGATGTTCTGGAATCCCCTTTATCATCTTTCCGCTAACGAACCGGCTCGTTCGTCTTACAGACCCGGGAATATCCATGGGCCGTACGTCACACCTTTCAGTCCTGGCGAAACCGTTATGCCAAAGATCAGGAGCGCTTCAACCATGCGATCGGAAAGTGGTTGGAAAAAAATCCTCGAGTCTCCAAGACGGACGTTCTGTATACTCAGTCGAAGAAGAAGAGGCAGCAGGTCTTGGTGGATAGCAGTAGCGATGGGGAGGATATAGACGACGACTTTGAATCACCAGTGAAAGAAGCGAAGAAGAAACGGAGGAGAGAGGATGATTCGGATGAGTCGAATGATGGTGACCGAGGAAGGAATGGGAAGAGGGCGAGACGCCATCATTCGGAGGAGGAGGACGTGAATGAGCCCAGTGATGCAGAGGCGTTCATGGAGTTACAGCTTCAGAAAGCCCGGCGTACCCAACAACTACGTACACCATCGGTCGCGCCTCCATCGCCTGTGCCTCAACCTTCGCCCCCGGTGGTCTTACTATCTCTCGCGCATCCGCCAACTCCGCCTCGCGTGATGACTGCAAAGAAGGGCGAGAATACGAAAGAGAAAGGAATGAGGAAAGGAAAGGAATCAAATGTCCAGAGCCTCTCCCGAAGGAGCGGTGGTTCGAGCACTGTCGTTGCCCTCGAATCGATGGTCCAAGTTGTCGAGAAAGGAGTTGCGTCTGGGTGAGTAACTCTTCGACATTCCATTTTTGAACGTGGCTGTGCTGTGACTGACAGCGGTATTCCTCCTGTCTTATTAGAAGCGACCTTGAGGTCCAGATTGTCCCACCATCCCGACCGCCGGCCAGACAAACCAGGGCGGCTTCGAGGCAGCCATCTGCTCAGCCTCAACCCCGACCTCAGAAGCAGCGACAAGCGCCTAAGTCTAAAGCTCAGCCAGCTCAGAGGCAACCGTCTCGTCAGCCATCTCGTCAGCCCTCCCATCAGCCGTCTCGCCAACCATCGCGGCAGCCATCTCGTCAACCTCCGGCCGCACAAAAGCCTTTATCACATCACTCTGAACGCTCTTCTCTCGACGAAGACGATAGAGAGACGTACAAGATGCTTACACAGAACAAGCGCTCCGATGATGAAAGTGATGATAGTAGCCAGGATGACGACGTTGGCGACGAGGTCGGAGAGTATCCGCTGGGTGTGGACCCGTTTGCGGTAGGTCAGGAGACGCAGCGGTTCGTGGATAAGGCGATGAGGCTTCAAAGGCAGAGTAGGCATTGAAATCTACGCTTATCATCGAAAGATCTAGTTTATCGCTTATTTTATTTTGTTCCTTTCACCGGTTTCGATTATTTGGTCTTTTTGAGCTGTATATTCATCCATGTAACGCATTGTCTGCAGCTGGTGAACTTGGGGTGTACTGAAAATTTTTATATTCCGGTTGACAGCATCAAACCCAAGGTCTTGACCATTCCCGTTCCACCTCTCAAAGCATGTTATGAAGGCGATATATGAATGATTTGATCGCAATCAACATGCTGCACGTTGAATAGGATGTTTGAAGGGGGAAATTACTAAGACCCGGGACAGAGGACCTTCAAGGCTATATGGCAAGGTTAGGATCATGACTTCGGTGACCCTTATTGAACCTCGCGACAGATTGGGACTGGAGATTGGAAAACCTTATGAAGCACTGCCAAGGGGATGCTGGCTTGCAACCGCAAGTGCCCTTGATCCCGCATCTTTGATTTTGGGAATAGGAGGTCTAATTAGCAACATCGTCCGCTCACCACTTCTAACTCAACATCTCTTTCGGTGCCACTATTTAGCATGGATGTGTACATGATCGTTACAAGGCGATGCTTCTGACTCGAGTGAGGCGAGTATGCATGGAGATGTAGCAGTACGTCTGCATTATTGACTTCATTCCAAACTACCGCCATCATTGTAGCATAGCTGAAATATCAATGATGGGAACACCAGGGCCCTCGATCGCAACAATATTTCCACGGAAGACATAAAACCCCAGTGTAACCGGAAGCCAGAACATCCTTCTCCACTCCGAGTTTTGAAGCCAACCACCCTTATCAATCTGAAGGATATGCACTGGATTGTCAGGATTGAGCTGCGGGGTTGCTGTTAAGTGGGAAGGTGAGATGTGAGATCTCAGCAGGTCAACACACTGAGTATTAGCCAGGTATGGCATCCCAAAGGTAGAGATTGCCATCATCAGAGGTGGAGACAATTGTGTCAGAGCCAGGCACAAGAAGATGCTGTAGACACCATGAATATGAGGTCCTTGGGTAGTACTGTTTAACTGCATCAGGTTGCTCTCCTTGGACCCTGGGATAGTCCCCTGGCCACAGAGTGGCCAAGTAACATACCCCTATGCATTATGTTCAGACCAGTGTGACAGATAGCCATGCCAAGTGTCAGTTCACAATGAAACTAGGGATTCATTCAAGGTTGATGCTCAAGGCAGCTCACTATTAGCAGTGATGATGGCAGTGGTCTGGACAATGTTTGGCAGGGTTGGTAGGATAGAGGAGAGGAGTGTATTCACTGTGATGTGAAAGGAGGGTGGAATAGAGAGCAAGAATATGGTTTGGTTCCCCTCCTGTCATAAGGAGTTGCTGCTGGGCTTGTGTCACTCACAACCTGCTTCACAAACAACTCAGTCACATTGGCCAGGATTGATTGGATACTCTCATCAAGAAAAACCTCACTGACAGTGTCATAATCAACAAGAGTGAAAGTGCTCCTGACTTTTGTGAACATTGCATAGCAGGAAAGCAGCACAGAGATCCATTCCTACACATATCCAAACATTGTGCATCAAAACCTCTGGAACTCATCCATAGTGACATCCACACTCCACTCACTCATACCCCATACAGTTTCCAATACTGGGTTACATTCATTGATGACTTTATAAGATTCAAAAGGGTCTATCTTCTGAAAGGGAAGGATGGTGCTTTTGGAGCACTCAAGGAGTACATGGCAGAAGCTGAAAATGAACTCAACCAGAAAGTCAAGGAACTTCATGATGACAAAGGGGGGGAATTTGTCAGCAATGAAATGAGGGACTGGTGTAAAGAGAAGGAAATTCAACACTTGCTCTGTTCACTCCATTCTCTTGTGTGTGGCAATCAAGTGTGTATAAAACAAATATTTAATTTAGTTTATTACAGTGAACCATGCTTGATTGCAAAGGGAGATATATACCACCTGCCAGACTGAACCTGAACTGCTGGTTGGGTGGAGGAACCATACAAGGAATGGCCACTTGAAAGAGAGGCTGAAATCCTTTGTGATTGGTCCTTGCACCAGGGGAGGAAAAAACACTGTCCAAATCCTCCATTGGCTGTGTGGTTCAGGGTCAGTCAGTGGGTGTTTTGAATCTGTGCTGAACACTGTTGAACAAGAGGAGAGTATGGGCTGAGTGTGAGCAGAAATGGATTGAGAGATCATCCCTTTGTGTGTGCCTGTATGTTCTTTCCATTGTTGCAAGCTGTAAAGAGTCAGCTCCTTGCTAGACTCTGATATGCACAACTGTGCTGAGGGTGCCAACCAGGGGTACTTACTGATGGCAATGGACTGGTTTGTAAGTGAGGATAAGAGAGAATGAATTTGGAAGTGTGAGATTACAAACAGGTGTTTGTGATGGGGAATCCTACAGCATTCCCCTTGCTCTATATATACTAAATTCAAAGGAATCTTCCAGAATGTTCTCCTAACATCCTCCTAAAGCTGACTGATCCTTCCAC
>WSUE01000214.1:0-17596 GCA_019633535.1 Tulasnella sp. JGI-2019a
TCGCCAAGTGGTTAAACTCTTAGGGGGCGCTTCTTGCAGCATGGGAATCGGACTTCGCCCAGACACTTGCTTCTTGGCGCGCGTGTAGAACTTGAACATAATCCCATTAACGGTGACTTCCCCTCCATGCATGTAGATACTTCAACATGTAGAAATGTTGGCTTTCCAAGGCGCGCAGGTAGAATGAACAAACATAACAAATGTTGACTTGGGGACTTGGCGCGCTTTGCAAGGATGAATGTAAAACAATGGGCATTTGCTTGGTGTGAAGTCGCATAGGGCAAATGTAGGTGATGAGGGCAAATACAATATGACATTCACAAGGAAACCTGATGCAGAACAACAAGTTTCCTGAAAGTGTTTGCTGGGGCATAGAACACATAGAGAAACTATATGTAAACTTTGTGTATATATCTGGTTTTGACATTGGTTTAGTACCAGTGATACAAGGGTTGACAGCAGGACAAAACCACAGTGGAGTATCTGTACCTGCACTCAACCCTTCTTGATATCAATCAAACATTAATGTGATGTAGCGTAACGACAATATACAACAGTCATGAATCGATGAGTGAGAACACATATATCCCATTGACAAGATGTAGACTGGTGGGAATAGCGGCATTGTGTTGGCGGGATTATCGATATCCATAACAGTTGTACGCCAAAAAGTATCCGTCAGCAACAATTTGGGGGCCAGAGTGAAGTGAATGTTAGTATGCTCAGACCAATCCGAATTCAAGAGTCGAGGGCGTCGGTAACTCGAAACGAATGTGAAAAAGGCCAACGAACTTGGGTTTCGAATACCAAAAGGCAATGGCTCGTGTCGTGCATTTTCTCGTGTATGGAACACATGTCTACGTGACGGATAGCGCCGTGAAACCAAACCCTTGGATATGCATTACACAACGATTGCAGAGCGTTATTGTGTGATAAAGTTTCTGCACGTCGTTTGAATAATACCGGTGAGGACAACACCTGCCGAAAATAAACGGCCAGGCTTCCTATCCAGCATCCGCCTAGGTTCTTTCCAACTGTGGCTTGCGGCCATAAACATGTAGCGTTATTGACGCATGATGGTTTATCTTCACTCACAGTATGGGTATCGAAGGATCCTGAGATTTGATTCAGCGGTCTATTCGACGATCGAATTTGAGGAATACGTGGGGGGAAAGAATGCAATGCAAACGACATCTTTTCTCATCATTAACACTATCCATGAGATGCTACATGAGTATGGATAGCAATTCCAACAGAAGGTGCTTTACCCGTGAGGTTATAGGCGGTTGGGTCAGATGGACAATTGATGCATTGATAATGTACACCTATGATTGGCTGCACACTCGATGTCGACTCAGATCAAACACATCCGGCGACCATAGTGGAATCGCGTTCCTCGAGGAAGTTTCTGGCCGACGGGGAGTAACAGCGAGCAGATATGGTTGGGCATGCCTCGTGCCAAGGCGAAAATGACGTCATGGGTTGTCCGTCAACATCGTTTCGCCCTTGACTTGTGAGTTCCAGTCATCGATCTGCTTAGCATGGCACGTTCTATATGACGCTAACCTACGAGACAAAAGTGACGGAAACAGGATCAGTCTTGAAGTGGCTTGGCACAGAATCGCAAGTTTCAGTTATTCGAGGTTCGCCCCGCTTGCCCCTACTTTGTTACTCTACATCCAGACATGCTTATCGACGAACTCGCTCAAACCGCCGCCGGCTCGTACGCACTCCTTCTACACAGCCTGAGGAGCTACATGATAATCTTGGAATGCTGTACGACTGCTTCAGAAGCTAGAGGGGGCTAGGTGCTGTATCAAGGGGTGACGAGATTCATGAACTCGATCAACGATTCGGGAGCAGGTTTTAGGGAAAGCAGGTTTGACGCCCATTACCCTGAAGACTGGATCAGATTAGGCCTGCGAGTCCTATACTTAGGCTTACCACATTTGAAGACCGCAAATTTCTTTCCAATCACAACTAGACAATTCGTTGACTCCAAAATCTAAGCGTACATGGAAGCAAGGTGACAAGGGAGATGATCTAGTTCTCTCCTCATTGACTGCGCGTCACCGAAAAATACGCGCCAAGGTAATGACGGCATCGTCGTGGATTCTCGCACTCAACATGCGCCCGCTTTAGGCCAGTAACATATGCTGCTTGACCCGATACAATCCAGTATGGCGGAACGACCGTCAACGACCGTCATTTATTTGATTTTAAGAAGTAGCATTCTTCTAATTACCAAACTCCTCCGATTATCTTTTCGAGACTATATCCAAAGACTAGTGCCAGAGACCCTTCATGTGGAAAGAATAGTTCGTCAAAAACGCCCCAAGTTGGGTTCGCACGACACCATCCGCCAACGGCCTATGCGTACGTCTTGTGGAATCAGTACACCATCTTTCTCCCCCACAAACACGCCAGCACCTTCATCACCAGTTGACTCACTGGTGGAGCTGCTCGAAAATGACCAACTCGAGGACGATGGCAACCTTCAGTCTAAGCAGGAACTCGCGGAGAGGGATAATCTTGAACTTCTAGTCACTCTAAAGGAAACTCAGACAAAGTCGGAAGATCGTGAGACCAAACACGGGAAGCTTGTTGACGCAAACGAGGCGTTAATGCTGTGGCGCGATGAGATGGAGCTCTAACGCAAGGAGTGGGTGGCGATGAAGACCAAATTCGCTAAGCGCCATCTAGAAGACAAGATAGCCAAGAAGGAGTTGGAGACCAAGTGCTCCAACAGCTCCGCTGACCTATGCAAGATGAAAGCCCTATATGCCAAAGCGGAAGGGGGGGTCGTCGACTTGAAGGGCCAGATTGCGGCGCTGCCATGTCCACCCTTGGCGTTCCGAATTTCAATCAGGCACGCCGTGGGAGCTGTAATATTCATCTGAATGGGTTTGACGAGTGTATTGTACTCTCTTTGCGTCTCACCCTATCGACCTCGCGAAGATCTATGACTCACTCGCATGTAGGTTGAAGAACAGCTTTTCTACGTTTCGAGACGCCTTTTACAACGAGACTCTCAGAAATCTTAAAGTTAGGCCAGGATGCACATATTGGGGAGACTGGTGCGAACCCCATCGTCCTTGACAGAGTCACTGTTGAGGAGATGAGCCACTTCTTAACACTTGTATATGCCCCGTGAGTCACAAAGTCCTCGTTTCTGCTGCACTGTCTGATTATAATGCGGCCTATGACAGTCCCTTTCAAACCAATTCCGATCACATCAACATTCACCAATAGGCGGCTATCCTAAAGCTTGCCAATCTCTGGTCGCCCAAAGCCACCAAAGCGTACGCGATTACCATGTTCGATACTAGGTTTGCGGACGAGAATTGCTTCGACCGATTGGAACGTGCCTTTGCATGTGGTGTTTCTAACTGGGTGCCACCAGGATACGATGCAATGTGCCGAAGGCCAGAACCCTCTCGGCGAACGAAGGTCAGAAGCTCGGATGGGATCGTTATGCCGCTATTTGTTGTATCCGGGAACAGCTTGCCCATGGGACTCTCGACGCTCCGGTGGGAAGGCACGACTATCTTTCTAACTTCTCAGAGGATTTTCCAATCTTACGACCTGCCTCAGCAAAGGGTAATCCCCCTCCTTCTGTCACCATTGGAACCGCATGGTGCAAACCTGACTTGCCTGGCGAGGTTGAATCGGTATCAAAAGATGGGCCCAACAATACTGATGGAACGCTTGGAGTGGAACATGAACAAGACGTTATCGCAAATTACGAGCAGTCCAAGAATGTGACGGTCGAAGTCGATCGAGGATGTGGATGTCTCGAAGTCTCCTTACCTTCGTCAGGCGGAGCGGTGCGAGAAACACACGGGTTAAACGGTGATGGAGCGTCTCAAACTTCTCCGCAACAGTAAGATCATGATCCTATGACCACTGCTAGTACCCTTTATCACCTTGGAGATAAATATCGCTCTCAACAACGGTACAGTCAGGCGCTGGATGATTTGACCATGCGCTCCGGATTTATCGAGAGTTGGACAATCGATCATACATCGCAAGCTGTCTCAAAATGATCGGAGAGTGTAACCCGTGGATGTGACGTCGCACTGATGAAACACGGGCGGCATGCATGGCTGCATCCAACGTGTACCGAGAATTGGGTGACCGAACGGAAGTGGCGCGATGCTTCGACATGGTCAGAGAAATCGAGCGGGGGGAGAACTAGTACGAAGCGGCAGTATCTGCATACACCGAAGCATACAAACTCTTCCTGGAGTTGGATGATCTGTCGGGCGTGGCAACGAAGCTTGGCATGATCGCAGAGTGCCAACGTTAGCTACCAGATTGCTCTGAGGAAGCACGGGTGGCCTACAGAGAGGCATCTCATGTTTATCAAAGATTAGGTGATGGAAACGAAGCAGCATACTGCATTGGAATGGTTGGAGGGTGTCAGCGGGTGGAAGGCCGGTACGACGATGCGTCGGATGCATACATAGAGGCGTCTGAGGTCTGGGGGATAAGGGTAGAGCAGAGAAGTGTCTCAAACGGATCGCGGAATTCCAGGGGAGATAAGGCCATCCGAGTATTATTATTAAGGGCCAGGGTTCGCCTGAACGAGTGGGTCAGAGTGTGGGATCAGTACATCCGCGCAGAATATGATGTACAATAGCTTTCCTGTATTCGTGTTATATGTTGATAACTGGGCAAGATCAATGGCAATCTTGAAGTGCAATGTTTGTAACCATCCATGTGTCTTCGCGTATGGTTGCATTGATAAAAATGACGCGCCATTTAGCGCCCTAGATTATGGCGTGCCGTTTGTGTCACAAACGTCGATCGACAATCGACAACCTACAATCGACGACCGATAATTCATGACCTCACCATATCGTCTGCGCTTCACTCATACTTCCTCTTTTGTATATCTATCTTTTTTATATTGTATCTCTGGCTGTTCTGGGCCTTTGTGACCAGTGGTATCTCGTCACGGCTTATTAGGACCCTGAATTCCACGCGTATGGGTGTTAACTTTAACCCTCCAACCTCATTCCCTTCATCACAAATAGATCGTTCAATGAACCGTGCATATTAGCACATCCCCGATGTTACATAGTAGGAGGATTTTTTTCAGACCAAAATGATCACATGCAAAATGTCCGTTAAACCCAGACCCAACGTTGCCACTATCGAATCACGAGGGCAAACTCGAGACTGCCAAAACGTAAAAGCTCGCAGACTGGCGCTTGCCACACTATAGCTTTTTGGGTGGGGGCAGCCCAAACCACTTAACTCCGCATAACATATACAGGGGCATACCGGTCCTTGCGCCACTAATTTGCTTTCCGGTATTCTCTCGCCATCTATAACAGCAATTGGCTCCATTCTTTTTGGTAAATATGAGAAACTGCCTTCTGTATCATAATCCATAAAAATCTCAAGGTTTGAGTGATAAATAAGGGCGATGTGGGGATCCTTGCAAGGTGGCTATTTGGGGGTGTTTACCCTTCCTTGCAACACACAGGTTCCAGCCCAGGAAGCCTCCAAGATCATCAGAAATTGAGTGTACTTGTATTAAAGGTAGATAGATATGGTATTATAACAAAATTGGACTTGGTTTGGTGAAAGACTGGGGTGTATCCAGTTGTGCTATAAGAGGAACTCCCAGTTGTCACGACTTGACAGAAATGAAGTACAAAGCCAACCTTGGGAACCGGCATGAAGCTGAGGATAGGAAGGTTCACCTTGTGTTTGATTCTAGAACTTTGCCTCATGGTCTCTGACTGTGCTTTATCCTCATGTTCTGTCTCATGACTCGCCTTGTGTATATCATCTGAACTCTATGCCTCATGTATCTCTAGTATATATACTGTAGCAGCAGGAGGACTTATTCCTCACACAACATCTTGTATTCCCTCTACTACCAGTTCCCTTCCAATCCAACTCTTATACTCTCTGCCAAATCATTCTGTGTGCTGTCTACACCTCTCTACCTTAAACACTGAGGGCATAGTCCTGTGGTCCCACACCCACTCATGACACCAGTCAAAATATAAATTTGCCTCTATCTTGGGACTCTGAGAGTAGTTACTTAAATGAATTGGGATATAGACTCAAATAGGTAACATGCATGTATGAAAGCTAACTTGAAGGGGATGCATGGCTTGGTGTAGGGTTGGGGGTCCTTGAGCCATGGGAGGGGAGAATTATCATCTTTCAGCCCATAGCACCACCATTTCTATCTGGACAGACATCAGATTTGGCATGATTAAGGAGCTAATACATAGCTAATAAATGCAAGTAATCTAATAAAAATCAGGTTTGCCAGTGAGGAGAAATTTATGAGTGTTGCAAGGAACCATTGAGGCTCAAGGACTGGTATAACCCTGCACATGCCACCAAAGCAAACATACTCATTTTGGGCCTAGGCCTGCAAAAATAATAAAATTTGTGATTGTATGCTACCCACTCTAAAAGTGACATCCTATCAAGTAACCAACTGTTTACAAATAGAGAATGAGCTGGAAGGGGTTGAAGACCTGAAATTGAGCGAGTGGCATGATCAGGGTCCAGGGTCTTAATACACTGGGACGAGATGCTACTGGTCACACAAGGGCCTAGAACAGCCAGAGATATAATATAAGAAAGATGGATATCCAAAAGAGGAAGTATGAGTGAAGCGCAGACGATATGGTGAGGTCATGAATTATCGGTCGTCGATTGTAGGCTGTCGATTGTCGATCGACGGTTGTGACACAAACAGCACGCCATATTAGATTGATTTTGACTTCGGCGAAAAGTCAGGGTCAAACTAAACTTTTATCATACACCCCTCCCTTGCAATGGACGAAGTACTCGGATTGCAAGAAGATTACTCTGTTCGATGATTGTTTGTCACGTGCGACGTAACCTGAAAGTGTACGCCAGCTGTGTACACCAGCTGTGTACCCACCCCGGTTCGCTGAATGGTTAACTACCACCCAGCGCTTCAGTCTATGCGTATCCTATCTGGAATGAGTTCGCCAGCCTCTTTTGCCAATACATCTGTGCCATCGTCACCAGTCGACTTACTGGTGGAGCTACTTGAGGATGACGAGTTCGACAAAGTCATCCGAGGCCTTCGGTCGAAGCTGGAATTCGCAGGCAGAGACAGCCCCAAGCTCCTGGCCGCTCTAGTGGAGACCCGGAAGAAGCTGGAGGATCTTGAAGCCACGCACGAGAAGGTCGTCGAAGCAAACGAGGCGCTCACGCGGAGACTTGAAGAGATGGAACGACAACGGAAGGAGTGGGCGATTATCAGCACCAAATCTTCTAAGCGCCATATCGAGCATGAGGTGGCGAAAGGAGAGTTGGAGGCTAAGTATTCTATAACACTTGCGGAACTCTGCGAGATGGACGAACTATACGGCAAAGCAGAAAAGGAGATCGCCGAATTGAAGGATCAGATTGTGGCATTATCATCGCCCACACCTGATACTCTGAAACCCCATAAGACACGCCATGGGAGCTGGAGTCCCCATCTGAACGGCTATGACGAGTGCATTGTGCTCTCGGTGAGCGCTCAGCCTCTGTATCATCTCATCCTCGTGCATATCTAACTTTCCAATGCAATGCAGGTCGAGGGACAGTGTTTCTACGTCTCAAGGCGCCTCTTACAGCGAAACTCTCAGTACTTCGAAGACCTTCTGGAGGTTCGCGAGGATTCTGGTGACATGTGTATTGGGGAGACTGATGCAAACCCCATCGTCGTCGATGAAGTCACTGCTGAGGAGATGATCGACTTCCTAACACTTCTACATGCACCGTAAGTTATGAGGTTCTTCTTAAACCGTTTCAGTGGCCTCACTTGGCTTTTACACGTTTTGTGACAGCCTCTTTGAAAACGACTTCGATCACATCGACATTCGCCAATGGGCAGCCATCCTGAAGCTCGCCAACCTCTGGTCGTTCAAAGCTATCAAGGCGTACGCAATCGCCGTTTTCGAAACCAGATTTGTTGATGAGGACTGCTTTGATCGATTGGAACGCGCATTCACGTGTGGTGTGTCAAAGTGGGTACGACCTGCATACGACGATATGTGCCGAAGACCAGAACCTCTTACGGCGAACGAAGGTCGGCAGCTCGGGTGGGATCGTTATGCTGCTATTTGTTGTATCCGGGAACAGCTCGCACGTGGGACTCTGGACTCCCCGATGGAAGGCTACGAATATCTTTCTAACTTCTCAGACAATTTTCCGACCTTCCAACCTTCTTCAGTGGAGGGCTCTCCCGTCCCTTCGGCCATCGTCATCACTACAGAGGAGTCCAGCATTTCCGACGAGGCTGAACCGGTTTCACAGGATGTACCTAACGATACCAGCGGGGCCCTTCAAGCGGAGCGCGAATATGATATTCCTATAAATACTACTCAGCGTAGGGATCTCACCCCCGTAGTCGCTCATAATCGTGAACCTATCACCGCCGCTTTACACACGCCAGACGACCATGGGTACACAGAGACGGAAGAAGCCCATAGCTCGAACGATGATGAAGCGTCCCAAGCCTCCCCTCAGCAGCATGATCCCGATTGTGTCGCCGCTGCCAATGCTCTTTACCTACTCGGAGATGAGCATCAGTTTCATAACCGGTACGATAAGGCGCTGGAAGCGTTTGGTGCCGCTCTCCGGCTTTATCGAGAGCTAGACGATCGACCCCGCGTGGCGAGGTGTCTCAGGATGATCGGAGAGTGTCACAATCACAAGTGGCGCTGTGATAAAGCGCGAGAAGCATATACAGATGCCTCCAAGGCCTATGGAGAACTGGGCGATCGAAGGGAGGTGGCGCAATGTCACCATATGGTTGGGGAGTGTCGGAGGAAGGAAGGCCGATACATGGAGGCGCGGACCGGATACTGCGAAGCGCTCGAACTCTACCGAGAAATGGATGATCGTCTCGAGGTTGCGAGAAATCTACACATGATCGGGGAGGTCGAGCGGATACAGGGCCAGTATGAGGCAGGAGTGACCGCATACACTGAAGCGTACAAACACTTCCTGGAGCTGGGTGATCTGTTGGACGTGGCGAAGAATCTCAGCATGATCGGAGAGTGCAAGCGTTTGGTGCCAGGTCTCTCTAAGGAGGCACCGGCAGCATTCAGAGAGGCGTCGAAGTATTATCAAAAGGTGCATAACCGAAGGGGAGCGGCCCGCTGCATGCAAATGGTTGGGGAGTGTCATCGAGAGGAAGGCCGGTATGAAGAAGCGCAGGACGCATACAAAGAGGCATCTGAGGCCTATGAAAGGTCGGGCCATCAGCTCGGAGTGGGTCACTGTCTCAGCATGATCACGGAGTGCCGAAGAGCACAAGGTCATGTGGGCGTGTAGCATGATTAGGGATAGTGTACACTTGAAAGACTGAGGTCGGGGCGCGAGATTGGCACATGTTTTGAAATTTCTACCGACTGCATCTGTGTGGTATGTTTGGAAACGATTTACAAGCTTCAATATGTATGGACACCGATAAGTCTAGCTTCTTACGTTTTGTCACGTGCATCGATGGAGGAGTTCGTGAGATCAAGTACCATCTGGCAAGTCTATGTGTGTCTTCTGGACTGAGTACAGTCTCTCTTGCCGATACATCTATGCCGCCGTCACCAGTCGACTCCTCTGTGGAGCCATTTAAGCTCAACGAGTCTGAAAAAGTCTTCTGAGATAATGGTGGCCTTCGGTCGAAGGTCGAACTCGGACAGAGACGATCCTGGGTTCAGGTCACTCCACCAGAGACTGAAAAAATAATAATTTATATATATATTGACCTTGAGGTCATGCACCAAAAGGTCGTCGAAGCAAACGAGGCGCTCACACAGAGGCTGGAAGCGATGGGATGACAAGAGGCACAGGCCACCAACCCCAAGTTCCCCATCCCTAGTGCTCCGAAATCCAGTCAGACACGCTGTAGGAGCTGGAGTCCCTATCTGAACGACTTTGATGAGTGAATTGTGCTCTCTGTGAGCGCTCGCGCTCTTCGTGTCCTCTCATTCTCGTGCACATCTAATTCCTCAATTTGATATAGGCCGGGTGACAGTTTTTCTACGTCTCAAGGCATTTCTTACAGAGAGACCCTCAGCACTTCGAAGAACCTTTGGAGTTCGAAGTTTCTGGTGACATGCATATTGGGAAGGCTGAGGCGCACCCCATCGTGCTGGATGGGATCATTCTTGAGGAGGTACGACTTCCTAGAACTTTTATATTTCCCATGAGTTACAGTTAAGTTGTTTTAGTGGCCTTACTTGATTATCACGCGTCCTATGACAGCCTCTTTCAAACTAACTTCGATCACATCGACGTTCGCCAATGGGCAGCCATCTTGAAGCTCGCCAACCTCTGGTCGTTCAAAGCTACCAAGGCGTATGCGATGACCGTCTTCGATACCGGGTTTGTGGACGAGGACAACTCTGATCGATTGGAACGCGCATTCGCATGCGGTGTTTCGAAGTGGTATGACCAGCATATGATGCAATTTGTCGAAGGCCAGAACCTCTCACAGCGAACGAGGGTCGGCAGCTCGGGTGAGATCGTTATGCTTTCATTTGTCGCATCCAGGAACAGCTCGCGTGTGGGACTCTGGACGCTTTGGCGGGAAGCGACGAATATCTTTCTAGCTTTTCAGAGGGTTCTCCGACCTTACAACCTTCCTCGGTGGAGAGTGCTTCAACCCCTCCTGCCACCATCGGAACCGCAGAGTCTAGATTGTCTGGAGAGGCTGGGTTTGTATCGCGAGGTGGGCCCAGAAATGCTGGCGGAGGTCTTGGAGCGGGACGTGAACCTGATATTCCTATGAATGCTGGCCAGTGCAAGGATACCACGCCCAAGGTTGCTCATGGTCGTGAATCCACCATCGCCCCATTATCCACTCTCGATGACCATGAAACGTGGGAAGCACATGAACCGAATGATAACGAAGCGTCCCAAGACTCTCTTCAGCGGTGTGGCCACGATCGAGTCGTCAGTGCTACCGATATTTACCTAGTTGGAGGTGAACACTAATTTCGATACTAGTATAATCAGGCGCTAAAGTCATTAGACAATGCACTCTAGCTAGATCTAACGCGCATCGCGAGGTGTATCCGGATGATTGGAGAGTGTAACAGTGAGATGCGATACTTTCACATCGCACAGACGGCATACACAGATGCACTCGAGGCTTATCAAAAGCGGGGCGACCAAAAGGAGATAATACAGTGCATTTGCATGGTCGGGAAGTGTCAGAGGCAGCAATGCCAGTACAACGAGGCACGGACCACATACCACGAAGTCATTCAGCTTTACCGAGAGCTAGGTTATCCACTTGGAGTCGCGAGAAGCTTCCACATGGTTGAGGAAGTCGAGTGGATGGCAGGACCACGATGAGACGGGAGTGTCCACATACAACGAAGCGTACAAACTCTTCCTGGAGTTGGGTGATACGTTAAGCGTGGCAGAGAATCTCAGCATGATCGAAGCGTGATACGTTCAATTCCAAGTCTCTCTAACGAGGTAGTGGTAGCATATATGAAGGCATCGCGATATTATCAAAGTCAGATCAATAAAGGAACACAGCGTTGTGTATCAAAATCGTTGGGGAGCATCATCTGGAGGAAGGTCGGTACGAAGAGGCGCGGGATGCTTTCAGAAAAGCATCTGAGGGCTATCAGAAATTAGGACTTTGGCTTGGAGTGGAGGAATATTTTGGCATGATCACGGAGCGCCAGAAGGCAGAAGGGTTGAGAGATAGAGTGCGCTTGAAGGGAAAAGTCGGAGACCGAGGTTATGCATCTCTCACATTTCCACTGTATCTGCGCTGAAAATGATGTACAATGGCCTCTATATTCGTGTGATATGTCGACAACTACGCAAGGCCAATGACAATCTTGCGGGGTTCATGTCATGTCACGCCATTAGGCGCCCTAGATTTTGGCTAGGCGCTCAAAAAGTTGTTGAACTGATTACCACATACTCGTCCCTCAGTACCTCAGCGAGCAAGCTTATGCGTATGTCTTCAGCACAAAGTACTCTAGTCTCCATTGCCGACACATCATCACCTCCGCCGCCGCTGGACTCGCTACAGGAAGCTATGCGGGACCTGTTGGAGCTAGAGAGGCTTGACAAGGTCCTCCACGATGATGGTGATCTCCGGTCCAAGCTCAAACTCGCTGAGGGTGTCAACGCTGAGATCGATCTTGCTCTCAAGGAGACTCAGTACAAGCTGGAAGTGCTCCAGGTGGAGTATGGGAAGCTAGCCAAAGCGAACGAGGCTCTCACAC
The DNA here is from genome assembly GCA_019633535.1 of Tulasnella sp. JGI-2019a. Taxonomy (NCBI): domain Eukaryota; kingdom Fungi; phylum Basidiomycota; class Agaricomycetes; order Cantharellales; family Tulasnellaceae; species Tulasnella sp. JGI-2019a. The sequence goes on from WSUE01000214.1 coordinate 12,252, forward strand.
AGTGGAGGGACGATTTGCAGCTCGAACGGGAGGAGTTGGTCGCTGCCAACACCATGTTCACCAAGCGTCACATAGTGGATGGTGCTGTGAAGGAAGAGCTTGAGGCCAGGTATCTCGGCGTTTGCGCGCAGCTCAGTGATGTCCAGAACAAATACTCCGGTGCACAGGTCGAAATCGGGGAGTTGAAAGCGCAAATCGCCACCACAAATTCCATCTTGGCCGATACTCCTCCTCAAAACGTTGACGACGATCATCGTGTATCGTGGAACCCTCAAGTGCAGGGCTATGATCAATGCCTCGCACTTGAGGTAAGTACCTATGTAACCCTTATGTGGTCACTTTATTTCTCAAATGTTCACTCTCCCAATAGGTCGAAGGACGTTTGTTCCGAGTATCAAGGCGACTCCTGGAACGAGACTCACTACTTTGAGGAGTTACTCCGACTAAGTGAAGCTCTGGGGGATGCAGATATTGGGATGACGGACTCGAACCCTATCGTTTTGAACGGCGTCAACGTCGATGAAATGAACAGCTTCTTAGCCGTTCTGCACGCCTCGTGAGTCGCCACTTCGCCCGTGACCATCACTCGCTTCTTACTTCGTGTGATGACTTCCTGGACAGCCCATTCCAGTCTAATTTCGATGACGTAGACCTCAACCAATGGGCCGCTATTCTAAAATTGGCGACCCTTTGGTCATTCAGCACCACTCGAGCATACGCGATTGCGGTATTTGATGCGAGAGTCGCCGATGAGGATCCCTTCGACAAGCTGGAACGTGCTATCGCATGCGGGGTTTCCAAGTGGATACGACTAGCGTACGACGCGATGTGTCGAAGACCAGAACCCCTCTCGGCCGATGAGGGTCGTCGGCTTGGGTGGGATCGCTTCGCCGCCATCTGTTTCATCCGTGAGCAGCTCGCGCGAGGGACTCTGAACGCTCCAACTGGAAGTTACGAATATCTTTCCGGCTTCTCAGAGGATACCGCAACCTTGGGACCCACCGAGGATGCGACAGCGGAGAGCATCACTGGTAACCCTGCCACCGTTGATACGGAAGAGGATGCGGCTGGCTTGGCCGCCGAAGCCGAGGCGAATTCAGTGAAGGGGCCTAATACCAACACAGCTCTTGAAAAGGGACCGGAAGAGGATATTATTCCTGTTTTCGAGGGTTCCGACCAGTCCATGGATACCATGTTTGAAGCCCGGACCGACCCAACTATTGGAGACACGGAGCCCATCACCATTCTTGATGAGATCCCTGAGGCTGGACCTTCACGCTTGGCTGAGCCAGTGAAGAGTACTATGGCGCCCCGCCCTGCCCCAGAGGCAACTAAGTCGAAGAGGAGGACCGCTCCTAAAAGGAAAAGGGCCGCAGCCCAAAAGTCAGGCCTTGTCGCCTTTCCTCTACACGTATATGATGGTGGCAATCAGGCAACCGGTCCACCCTCGAGAGTTTGAAGATGGTGCCTGTTCTTTTGTATCTCTGGCAAGGCGAGATGATCCTAACAACAAACGCTTTGTACCCGCGCCTGCACCGGACCCTGCTCGGTATCATTCAAACATAGATATGATGTAGCGTAACGACAATATATGACAGCCGCGACTAGACGTAGACTGGTGAGAACAGTGGCGCTGTGTTGGCGGAATTATCGGTATCCATAACAGTTCTGTGCCAAAAAGTATCCATCAGCAACAATTCGCGGGGGAGAGTAAAGTGAATGTAAAATCACCCTAGTATACTCAAATCAATCTGAATTCAAGAGTCGAGGGCGTCAGCAACCCGAAACGAACGTGAAACAGGCCAACGAACTTGTGTTTTGAATACTAAAAAGCAATGGCTCGCGTCATGCGTTTTCTCGTGAATGGAACACATGTCCGCGTGGCAGATAGCGCAGTGATACCAAACCCCTCGGATATGCGTCATACAACGATCGCAGAGCGTCTTCATGTGATCAAGTTCCTGCACGTCGTCTAAATATTACCAGTGAGAAAAACACCCGCCGAAAACATAAATAGGCGGACTTACTATCCAGTATCCGCCTCGGTTCTTTCCAACTGTGGCTTGTGGGTATAAACATGCAACGTTATTGACGCATTATGGTTTATCTTCACTCACAGTACGGGTATCAAAGGATCCTTAGATTTGATCGGGCGGTCTACTCGACGATTGAATTTGATGAATACGTGGGGGAAATGATGGAAAGCAAACGACATCTTTTCGCAGTTTTCACACTATCCATGAGGCGCTACGTGAGTATGGATAGCAATTCCAATAGAAGATGCTTTGCTCACGAGGTTATAGGCGGTTGGGTCGGACGGGCAATTCGCGCATTGATATCGTATACCAAGGATTGGCTGCACACAATGTCGACTCAGCTCTATCACATCTAGCGACTATAGAGGCAGACGTACATTAAAACATTCATTACATCTCAGCAAGTGATCTGAGCGTGGGCCACCTTTTTCTGTTAACGAGTTGGTTGCCGCGGCGATAACGGTGGCAGCGTAAGCTGAGTCCACTGAGTTGGTCCGGGTTCGCGACATAATAAGTGATTTTGAAGTAGGTGTCACCACCGAACCACTCCCGGACCATATTTCAAACGCCTGCCGGGAGGCGGCTTCCACGTCCTTCGATTTCAATGGATATTGGATCTATGGAGCATGTCAGACATGTGGCCATGAATTTGGCGTCACAATAGAGCGCACCTTGATCATGATATGAGAAGAATTATGCCCATCCTGATCGGAGTCATCGTCAAGGCCCGCGAGACCCGCGAGGTCACAGTTTTGACAAACGTCGACAGACCGGCACACCGCACAGTGGAATCGGGCACCGATGATATCTTCTTGACAGCTAAAACCAAAGTCAACTATAGGCTCAGATGAAAGAGACTACACCCACAAGTGGCAGTGGAAGTTCTCGTGGCGAAGAACTGCATTTAGAAGTTATCAGGTTGATCATTTTTATTTGATGAGCCCAACGCCTACCTGGTCCGTCCGGCAGTTTCAACTGTATTGACAATGATGATATATTATCTTTCCGCTCGCGCAGTATCGCGAGAAATACGTGAGCTGGATGGATTTCGTGAACTTGGCTAGTAGGTCGTGTGACGTTCTCAGTAAAACAACCGCCTGCTCAAGCCGGTGAGTACGGGACGTACGAATAGCAATCAACACATAGATCGAAGTCTGAGCACGAAAAGCCTAAATACAAGCACCTCGATCAGACACGGGTTGAGGTTAATTTTATAGAAATTCCGGAGACGCACATTTGTAACGACTAGAGGCCAGTGGCCCACGGCACGTGCTACACTCTTTCTTATCTTCTTGACCTAGATGAAGCACCCCACGAGAGATCAATTTCGAGTAATTCAAATAAAATACCGTTGCGTGTCGGCAACAAGCCGAACTTACGTATCACCTCCCATCCGTTTCGCGAATCCCACATGCTCTCTATGTATGCATGCCTAGGCCCCACGTTCTGAACGGGTGCTCTTAGATGGTGTCCTACGTCGGCTTGCTTCGAGCTGCTAGAAGCGCTGATCGGACCACCGGACTCAAGGATTCTGCTCGACATCAAGTGATATGGTGGGGGTTCGTCAACAATTGGGGGGTTATGGCCAATATTGCCCTGTAATGCATGCGAAAGACCAGCTGTGTACATGCAGTCCAGGCAAAGTTCGTAGCCCCGGTCCGGAGCATCCTTGCTCCTTTCTGTATCCCCAAACACTCTCAAAAGAGATGGGAGTCTGGATGGCCCTTCATTTTTGTGCGTGTCATCCCTACTGTCGTAACCATCCGCCGACTCTTGGATCTCCCGCCTCTTGTATGACGATCTGCGCATGGTTCTCCTTGGTCCACATGTTGAACAGACATAGCGAAAGACGTCCAAGAATACCCCGCAAGAGGAGCAATCCGCAACCTCATTGAGCGAGCGCTCCTCTGGGATTGATAGCATGTCGGGTTCTGGGATTGATGGAGACGACTCATACACTCCAGGCGTTGAACTAAGTGACAGGCCAAACGAGCTAGATGAGGAGTACGAATCAGAGGAAACCTCAAGCTCGTGTTTTGGGAAGACGGGGGACGGGCTGAGTGGAAGTGTTTCTTTAGTGGGAGTTGGGGTTTTGGACGAGATGGGTTGATGGTTGACCAGCCATTCCAGAGTCCGTGAGTTTGGGGGGCTTGTGTGATCGACCAGACTATCAGGCAGATTCGGAGGAGTTGTAGATTCACCCTTCCCCTTGGAAGTCCCCTGGGGTATTACGGGGTCACTATCGGAGGTGAAAGTATAGTAGAAACGTCCTGCAATGCTCTGTTGAAGGACCAGATCGCTTCCAGTTTTGTCACCGAAAACATCGTCCTCGACGACTTCCCGTCCTGACGGCGACACAGATCGCGTATCGAGGAGACTCTCTAGAAGTGTTGGAGTTTCGGCTAAGATTTTCAGAGTGTTGCCCTGAACATCCGTCAGACTGGATTTCTGATCGTTGACCAAGGACTGCTCTGTGGCATGACATCTTACGGAAGATGGGCGGGACAGGCTTCTGGCCATGGTCTGAAAACTTGCGCCATTATGTCCATCCATCGGGCTATTGACAGAGGCGGACCCGTCTGTGGCGTAGGATATCATGGAAGAGCGACGGGATGAAGTTCCGGTTGAAGTCTGAGATGTTTGTTCGTCATGAATATTCGTCGAGCTGAGATTACGGTCTTCGGCCAGAGTTGAATGCGCCATGGCGTAGGATATCATGGAGACTGGCGTGGACATGGCCCGCGCCGTCAGCTTGGGTCGACCAAAGCTTACTGGTTTCTCCGTCAGGCTTTTGGTTCCACTCTTTGAAGCCACAGAAGCGCTAAGACCAAGTACCTCGTGCGATGGTGGCAGGTCAAGCAAACCCGCTGGACGACCGTACTGTAAGCGGGTGAGTAATTTGTTATGGTGGCTGACGAACATGGATGACTCACTCCCGCTGATGCCGTCATCTTATTCAGACTGTCTTTGGCGGAGGGCCGCTTATCGGGATTATGGTCCCAGCATGACGAAGCTAGCATCCAAAGATCCCCAAATGATGTCTGATCGCGAGATAGCGGTTCGAGGGTAGGACGCTGACCACTGGTGATCGCCATCGCGATGGCCCCTGGACTGATGATGTCGGGAAATGGGACCTTTCCCGTAATAACCTTTCGATCACGGGAGGCAAGACATTTAATCAGTATCCGAGTACATTAACCGACCTTCCTAGCTTGTTGCGTACCTCGACGATCGTCATCCCGAACGCGTAAATATCGCTTTCTCGAGACTTTGGTGCATTCATCAACATCTCCGGGCTCATCCATCGAA
>WSUE01000214.1:17694-65386 GCA_019633535.1 Tulasnella sp. JGI-2019a
ATCGTCATCCCGAACGCGTAAATATCGCTTTCTCGAGACTTTGGTGCATTCATCAACATCTCCGGGCTCATCCATCGAAAGGACCCGGCACCTTGCATGGCCGTAGATGTAGCGTTGTAAACCCCATCCAAGACCTTCGTCATTCCAAAATCACAAAGCACCGGCCTGTAGACTCCATTATTAGCCTTGAAACGAAACCTGACCTTCCGAACTATTGACTAACCTGATCCCAGTATCAAGCAGAACGTTTGCAGCCTTCATATCTCCGTGAACGACGTTGTTCTCGTGCAGATAGGCAAGCCCCGAAACGATGCCGTAGATCTAGGATTTGTTTGCACGTTAGCTTGTACAATTTCGGAGAAGACTTGTACGTACGATATCCCATTCGTCGAATATCTCGAATGCAACTCGCTCCGGACGGTGAGCACGTTCATCTTCAGATAGTCCGAAGAACCGCAAACGTGCCGGCACAAACCTGGAAAGGTCGCCATGCTCCAACCATGGTGATATCAAATACGTTTCACCGGATATGTCCAGCATTCCGAAAAATGGCAGTATGTTTAGATGCTTCAGCGTGGCCCATATTATTCCCTCCCTTTCGAACCTCTATTGGGTGGCAAGCTGGGGTCAGTGATAGTCCTAGACGTTTCGGGGATATGGCCCTCACCCGTCTGGCATCCTCAGCTTCTAGAGGATCTTGCGCTGAGAACCTGGGTCGCTTTAGAGCAAGATGTATTCCAGTAGGTATGTATATGCCTCGAAACATGTCACAGTATCCTCCACCACCGACTGATCGAGAAGGCTCGGGGATGCGAATACAGTCCACACTCAACGATATATGTTGGTGATCGGCAGTCATTGACATGTAAAGTACTCTCTGCATCCTCTCGAATTGCCTGAATTCAAAAGAGCAATATTACACGGTTCTTGTCACAGCCGTTGTCGAGCTTGGGCGTCAGTAGCGGTGCCAGTCAGAATTGCAAGGGTTTCAGGAACATGACAAATATGTCTACCGCCTTCACTATGGAATGTATAGTAAACGAAGTCATAACTTACTTCTAAAACAATGGTCAGCTCAAAGGTCATAGAAGGGCTACTTACTGATGTCGGTTTCGAGGCGTACTATCAACTAGAGTGCCCAATTTACTCTTTATATCTCGTACATAATCAAGGAATATCGTAATCAGTAGGTAGCTGATTCGTGTAGTGGACTCAAATAGCTAAGGAGTGCACGCTGCAGCTTGTTACCGGGAAACGTATCCCCGCTATACACGATAATTGCGCTGCACGGGTAGTCAGCGCACAAGAAAGAAGCAAACCTCGAGGGCCTATAGTCAGTGAAAGAATACCTCGGTTCCCACCCCCCACATGCTTAGTCACTTCTGAATTTATACTGCGCAAGGCATATGTGTGGACACTGCGATAGAAAGGTGGCCTTATCATTTCCTACCACTTTCGAGTTGGCATCTCCTATGGCACGAGGAACATATGCAACACATCATAACAAGAGCGTTAATACTTCAAAGGCTCGAAGGTTCTGTCATCGGAGTACCTATAAATCGATAACTGAGTTCAAGGCGAGCTGAGATATACTGGGCGGAGGGGACCCTAAAGTATATGTATGGGCAGTGAGGTAAAAGGGTATCCGGCCTTTTTCGGGTGACGGTACCTCCTATGGCAGAAGTAATATATGTACCCATCATCATGCATAACAGAAACAAGAACGACAACGGGGATGATATTTCAAAAACCAAGACTCTGCCATCGCAGTACCTATCAATCGATCATCCCAACCGAGTTCACGACGAGCTGAGATATACTGGGTGGAAGAGCGCTGTGCTGTGATTAGGATTGTCAATGTCGGTGATGGTCCTACACGAAGACGAAGCGGTCAATCGCAAATAAGCAGAATACCAAAGCTGAGGAAGGACTTACTGTAGGACATGCAAGTTAACCTAGATGTCATCCCGTTATCAGCTAGATTGTCGCCAAGAATACGCGTTACTGCCAGATGACGGACCTTGCTCTTGAAAACCAAACAACAGTGATCGACGTTGTGCGTCTGCTCATGTATATGGCACATATCCGTCCCGCAATACACACAGCGAAACCATACACCTCTGATCTGGTTCATACAGCGGTCGCAATATGTGGCTGCGTGAAACAGTTGGGATCGTTCGTCTACGGGATAATGATGAGTATGCCACGACAGCTTAAGACCAAGGGTGTGCAGTGTACCTGATGCATCTACAAGGTTCCCATCGGCAGGTTCTTCATACCTAAAAAGACGCAAGAAGGGATGATTAATCTGAGACACCCACCATTCACTTTGGTGACTTACAAAACTGGCACTAAAGGCTCTCTTGACTCAATAGGCCGGTCAACTTGCCGGTTGAATTTGATGAACACGTGAGGGAGAGGATGGATGGTGAAAGACCTCCTCTCGCATTCGTGGCACTATCAAGAATAAACTTAATCAATAGGTACTATGAAGTCACTGTAGAAACAACTCCACCCACAAGATTATAACCAGCAGGAATGGACGGGCAGTTGGCGCATTGGTACCGCACGCCGATGATTTGCTAGAAAGGACGGTCAGGCTAACATCGATGTCAGTGTGACCCGATAAACCTACCCCTTCGCAGCCGTTGCACCTCATCTGGTGATCTGGTGGATCAGTCAATCTCACGCCCTGGATCGTCGAAGCATACGATGAATCGCTCGAGTCGGATCGGGTCCGCTGTGTGACACGTTTCGTGGTCGCATCGATCGACGCTTTATCACTCTCAGACCAAAGCACGCGCGCCCGCCGGGATGCGATGGCAACTTCGGTTGAAGCGAGTGGATATGGGATCTTTCGGAGCATGTTTCAACCCATCGGGTTTATCTTAGCGAGCAGGCACAGCATGCACAAACCTTGATCATGATGTGGGAAGAGTCGTGCCCTTCGTCCGTGTTAGTCAGGTTTCCCGGTAGACCTGCGAGCTCGCAGTTTTGGCAGACGTCTACCGACTTACAAACGGCACAGTGGAATCGTGCGCCTACGATATCAAGGCCGCAGCTAGTCGTATACGTCAGCCATACCCAGTAAAGACGGCGTCCACGCAACGTACTTGTAACAGGACACATCGAGGTGTTTGAGAGCTATAAACAAGTCGAGGGTTAACGCGAGATTTAACGGCATCAAAGGCCACTAACATTGCTCCTCTGGTCCACTATTTTCCGCAAGGATTGGAGATGTAGGTCTGGCACTTGCAGACTTTCCCGAAACCTCAAGGAATGCATGGGACGGATGGATGTCGTGCACTTGACTATACGTTAGTGAATATCGTCTTAGTTGAACAACAGCGAATGAGTGTTACAATTGAATGGGCATACCCATAGCATCCGGCACATAGGTCGAACTGGGGACAAGAAACGCCTATAATCATGCTATTAATAATAGCTTGTCAAATGAAGCTTCGTTACTCACATTTATACTGGTGGGCCGCTGGAGAGGCGCCGCATATGGAACAGGTGCGTTTATCTTCTTGCTCTTCATGAAAGATACAATTGAATGCTATTCGGCTTGGTAATTCATCTGATAAGCACTTACCGATAGCCCTCCAACCTCCCCCCGAACCGTCCCACATGCTCTCGACAAACGCATGACGCGTCCTGCCCTTCTGAGCGGGCATGCTCCTTCGAAGCATCAAGTCCACTTCCCCTTGGATATTCGATGAACTGACATGGTATCCGAGATTATTGGTGCCGACCAACGTCTCAGCGGGTGACGAAAGCGCATGTTGACTCTCGCTGTGACTGTAGCTAGGACCCTGACTGAGGTCCAGAGCGCCTTCATACGCATGAGAAACACCAGCTGTGTATATACAATCAGAGCAAAGCTCGAATCCTTGATCGAATACTGTAAAACGTATCAGGCTTAGAGCATGATGGTGGTGGTTTTGGAGTTGAGGAGGTGAGCTAAAGCTGATTAACAACGCACCTTTGGGTGATGACACTGGGGCTAGTGCAGCACCGGGTAGGGAGAACTGGGAACCAGTTTCGGGCGAGTCTCCGGCGCCACTACTCCTCATAGCTGGCTCACCCGACATCGTCCTAACACCTTTGGGTTTCCCCTTGAACAAGTTGGAAAGCATCGACAAGGGTGATGAAGAGAGGGGGCCACCCCCGAGGATGCGCTGCGAGGGCGAGATAGACAAAGAAGGTAATTCTACGAGTGAATTTGAATGTAGAGGACATTCAGTATGCGGTAGCGGCTCCAGTGCAAAAGAGCTCTCACTTGATACCGCTGGTTCACTGCCTTTTGGATCATCCCACCGGCTGTTCCAGTGTTCCTGCGGTAACTGGGCGTGCCATTCGGAATACTCTGATCGGGACATCGTCTTCTTTGGCCCGCATATCGCGCATACGTATCGAAACGTGTCCAGGATCACGCTGCAGGACGAACAGTAGGTAATCTGATCTGGTAGTGGAGCGAGTATATCCGGTGAGAGAAAGGGAAGTATCTCTTTGGGTATAGTGGGGAAATCAATCTCCGAACTTATTTCTATATCGGGAATTGGGGATGGGGACGGAGTGGGAGGATGGCCCATGAGCCATTCCAGAGTCTGTGAGTTTGAGGGGCTTGTACGACCGACTGGAGTCTCAGGTAGATCAGGAGGAGTTGTAGATCTATCCTTCGCTTCGGAAACCCTTTTTGGTATCATGGCATCACTGCCAGATGTGTATGCGTAGTAAAAATTCCCGGAAATGTCTTTTTGAAGGGTTAGATTGTTCCCAGTTCTGTCACCGAAAACATCGTCCTTGGTCACCGCGCTTCTCGACGGCGACGGCGATCGCATATCGAAGAGACTCGTCTGGGGTGTTGAATTTTTGGTTGGGGTTTGAAGAGTGTTGCCCTGAACATCGTTTAGGTTGTGTTCTAGGTCATCGGCCAAGGACTGCTCTGTGACGTTAGATGCTACGGAAGAAGAACGGGACCGAGTGCTAGCGACGGTCCGAAAACGTTCGTCGTTATGTCCATTCACTGGATTGAATATTTGGTCGTTGACAAATGTGGACCCCTCCGTAACGTAGGATTCCACAGGAGAGCGACGAGGTGAAGTTCCCGTCGAGGTCGGATCAGTGTGAATATTCGTCGGGCTGAGTTCCTGGCCTTTGGTCATAGTGGAATGCGCCGTGGCGTAGGATATTACGGAAGACGGGCGGGACATGGCCTGCGCCGCTAGTTTGGGTCGTTCAAAGCTGACCGGCCTCCCCATCGGGCTTTTATCCCGCTTCGTTGAAACCACAGAACCAAGACCGAGGGCCTCGTGCGAGGGAGGGTTAAGCAAGCCCCTCAGACGACCGTGCTGCAAATAGGTAAGTAGAATTGTCATAGTAACAAGGGACGTTGATGACTCACCGTCGTTGATGTCACCATCATGGTCAGACTGTCATTGGCGGATGGCCGCTTATCGGGATTATGGTCCCAGCAAGACGACGCAAGCTTCCAGAGATCTTCAAATGATGTCTGATCGCGAGATAGCGGTTCGAAGGTAGGACGCTGACCACTAGTGATCGCCAGAGCAATAGCGCCAGGACTAATGATGTCGGGAAATGGGACCTTTCCCGTAATGACCTTTCGATTACGCGAGGCAAAGACGTTTAATGAGTAACCGAATACATTAACCGACTTTCCCAGCTTGTTACGCACCTCAACAATCGTCATCCCGAACGCGTAAATATCGCTTTCTCGAGACTTTGGTGCATTCATCAACATCTCCGGGCTCATCCATCGAAAGGATCCGGCACCTTGCATGGCTGTAGACGTGGCATTGTAAACCCCATCCAGGACCTTCGTCATTCCGAAATCACAAAGCACAGGCCTGCGACCACGGTATCAGCCTTCAAAGAAACTTGATCATCTAGGCTACTCTCTAACCTGATCTCGGTATCAAGCAGAACGTTTGCAGCCTTCATATCCCCGTGAATGACGTTGTTCTCGTGCAGGTAGGCAAGCCCCGAGACGATGCCGTAGATCTAGGATATTGTCGGCCCATCAGGTTATACAATGTCGGAGAAGACTTAACCGTACGTACGATATCCCATTCATCGAATGTCTCGAATGGAACTCGCTCAGGATGGCGAGCACGTTCATCTGGAGACAGCTCGAGGAACCGCAAACGTGCGGGCACGAACCTAGAGAGATCGCCATGCTCCAGCCATGGTGATATCAGATAAGTTTCACCAGATATGTCCAGCATTCCGAAAAATGACAATATATTTAGATGCTTCAGCGTGGCCCATATTCTTCCTTCCCTTTCGAACCTCTATTGGGTGGCAAGCGGGGGGTGAGCAACAAGAATCCTAGACATTTCAGGGATATAGCTCTCACCCGCCTGGCATCCGCAGCTTCGAGAGGATCTTGGGTTGAGAACCTGGGTCGCTTGAGGGCGAGATGTATTCCGGTAGGTGTGTATATGCCTCGGAACATGTCACAGTATCCTCCTCCACCGACCGATCGGGAAGGCTCGGGGATCTGAATGCAGTCCACGCTCAACGATAGATGTTGGTGATCGGCAGCCATCGACATGGAAAGTACTGTCTGCATCTCCTCGATTTGCCTGAATCCACAAGAACAATATCCCGGCTCTTTCCGCCAATTGTCGGGCTTGGATGTGTGTAGTTGAGGTCAGTCAGAATTGCGAGGAAAGGATTTCAGGAACCGCGAGGCACATGACACTCATGGCTGGCCTTCTCAGTGAGATTAAAGCTACGGACTTGGCTTTAAGAATAACAAACAAAGTCACAACTCACCCTCAGACAATTCACAGATGCTCAACTCACCGGTCAACTTCCAGGATGTCTGGTTTTGAGGTTGTCCATGGATAGATCTCGGACCAGATTGGTTTATTTGTTCATAGAGTTTCCATTTCAACATACAATATCGCACTGCACAAGTAGTCGGCCCCAAGGGAAAAGAGCGACTGGGGACTTCCGATAGTCGATTGAAGACGTGAGTCCGATATAGCTTGATCAACTATAGATGCCTAACGCCTTAAAGAGATAAGGACTTGTGCGTATGAAAAGATTATAACTACCATGGCAGTCTTGGTTGAGCTCCGTACTGACTAGTGGTTATCCCCTTTTACGTGGGGTTGAGAGGAGGGCGCGGACGAATCGAACTATTAAACCAAAACAGAAGGGGCAAACAACGTCATCAAGGTATGCTTTTCATCGGCCACAACCATATGATATAATACGGTTTAGTGCCATTTGCTCGGGGTTGCCTTCCTTGCCCCTGCCAAGACAATCGAACGCCTACACTCGGGACGCCTCAAATGTGATTGCCAAAAGAGTGCGTGGCTCAGTTGAACGATATGGTGTGTTCGTTCAAGCCACATTCAGGTCCCGGAATGGCTTGATACTGGTGTCTGACATGACTTTCCTTTTCTTTTTTTATTCTGGGATGTTGAATATTCAACTTCTTTTCCCGCTTGAATGATAGAATTAGCATCGGCTGAAATAGGGAGAGCGTAGGCTCGACCATACTTATGTCAGCGGAAATTGACGTTAAACCAGCCGCGGTGCGATCGCGGACTCGGAGCTTTAGGGGGGGAGTTCCCCGTTTTAGTGCCATGGATCAACGTGCTACCGTGATTCTTCAGCAGATCACACGGTGATCGTCCACGCTGTCAGTTATATCCTTCAAGTTGCTCGGTCCTTTCTTTCGATCCCTGTTACTCACCTTTCCTGTCTTACTTGCCAGCTCCCCAGCCATTGGTCAGTTTACTAGGGGGTAACCCGCATCCACAGATCCTGCCGCTGATCATTTCTTCGTACGTTAGGCGCCCAGCACAAACAAGATCCACGACGACCCCCTAAACATGCTATTCGCTTTCGGATCCAGCCCAGGATCATTCTACGCAGCCCATGGCCGTAATGCATATTGGTAAGCGCCCACATGTGTTAATCTTTGAACGCCATTGCTCATGAGGTCTAATGATCCAGGAAAGGCTTACCAGACACTCTGGAAAAATACCTCAATACAGACCGCCCTCTGTTACATAGTCTTTCAGTTGGTGAAAGCGGTGCTTGGTTCACCAAAGAAATGCCAAGCAATGAGTCCTTTGGAAGTTATTTGGGTGCGTATTTCCTCCACGCACCATTACTTTACATTGTCTCACTTACGCTGCGTCCACAGTTTCATCTGCTTCATCGATCGCCTATAAGGGTGTCGATGAGATCTTTAGATCCAATGAAGTCATGAACTGGGTCGCGTTTGGTCCAAACGGTGCATACGTTGTCGATACCACCAAAACGGCCCACATCTCAAGTTCCTCAATGGCACGCAAGTACGCCGGGAAGAGCCTTCAATTTTCACTTCGATGCGCTTCATTTGGATTCAACGGATCCTGGGTCTTGATTGAAGACGATGGAAAGATTTGCTCTCATGGGCTTTCAAAGAAAATCACGACCGCGTTGAAGGCCAACCCGGTCCGAGTAAGGATGAGCCATTTCTACAAACATCCGTGAGCAGTAGATGACTTCTTTCTCGTTGGAATTTGCAGATGGTCTCGCTCAGCCCAGCGACGGATGGCGCGTTCTTCATTGAATATACTGATGGGACCACAAATTTCTCTTTGCCCTTGCCATTGCACGTCTATATCGACAAGATTGAAAGAATGCGTGAGCAACTTACTATCGAATTCTTCGCTCACGGAGCTAATCCTTTCGTTCCAGCCGTTCTGCTCGATAGACCAGGTGGGCGGTCCAGCTGTTTTCCCAATCCACACCATGCTTACTGATAAAGCTGAATATAGGACCTTCGACGAAACAATGCGTACTGTTTGCTTTTGGACCGGCGAGGAATCTGTTTTGCATTGTGAAAGGGACGGAAAGGACTTGGTATGTCGCCATCGAGCAGTACCAAAAATGATGAATTAATGTGTCATCTCCTTCAAAGGGCAAAGGTTAGCCAAAGCCTTTCATCGCGCCTTAAGAAGCCTGGAGTAATCTCAGCGGTATCAATGGGGGAATGTGGCGCGTATTTTTGGAAAGGAGGTGGAGAATCCTTCGGTGAGGAACTTCCAACTTCTGCTAGTATCAGTCAATCGTGTCCACTCATCTCTATCGACTCTCCGGAATCTAAGTCCCGCCCACAACTGCGATGGCATATCCAGAAGTTTGGAAGCTTTGGAAAGAACGCGTACAGATCAACTGGGTAGCATTTGGACCCGAGGGCTACTACATCTGTGATACACCGGGAAAGCTTCACGCCTCTCGTTCCTCGATCATCCTCCGGACGACCCGATCGGGAGAACAAGTGCCGTTACGCTGTGCTTCTTTTGGTTACGGAGGCTCATGGGTCGTCGTGGAGTGCGATGGCGTCGTACGCAGTCACGGTCTCACCGCGAAGGTTCGAACTGCCATGCTTCAACAGGAGATTCGCGTAAGTTGACAGATACATTATAATATGTACTTCCTATACCTGACCGTCAGACCAGAACATTCAACTGAGCCTAGTTAACGACGCACACTATTATATCGAATATATGGACGGGACCAGTAATTGGTCACTTCCATCACGATGGCATAACGCCGTCCGTCGGATAGATAGTAATCGTGAGTAGAATGGTTTGTAACCTGAAATGTTGGGTTTTAGTCGATTTACAGATTGTCATAGTCTCGAGGCCTGCTGTCTTAGGCGCGGCTCTAACGAAGCTTGACCAAACAGAACATGAGTACTCCAGCGGTCAACACCACTCTTCGATAGCCGTTTCCGGTTCATTGCTAAATTGGCGCTCACCCTATAGCATGCTATCAATTTGCAACCTCGTGGAGGCACCCCAACACACCGAGGCCCAATGTTCAATTCGTCTACAAGGTTCAATACGATCCGGACCTCCATAAGCGATACCAGTCTTACCTGTGAGTAGACACTGTCATGAACGTACCGCTATGTCTGAATCTGTGAACGAAGCTCTCGCGTCGGGAACGAGCAACAACTGTTCCATTGCACGCGCCGAATCTGTCAAGTTGGAGACCCCGGGGAGAATACTGCCCTATGCAATGACACGAATTGCAGTTTGTGTCGAATCCTTCGATCCAGCTTTAGCGTCCAATATGCGCGCAGTACTGGGATGTGAGTATCCCGGTACGTATTGGCACCTTCCGATCTCTTACATTTTTACCCCCCTAAGGTTTGGATCGGGCATCTACTCTTCTGCAACATCCTCCAAGTCAGTGAATGCACCTCGCCTTCGAGATCGTATTTCGTGGCTGAACATATACTACGAGTACAGGGCATCTTTATACTCGCGCAATACTGTCAGATCCAATTACAATGCTATGCTACTCGTCAGGGTCGCAGTTGGAAAGATGTACTGCACGGACGTAGCCGATAGGGGACGAGAAGCACCTCCTGCGGGTTACGACTCAGTGAGCAACTCTGAATATCCGGTCCCGAATTTAATTTGAACCTCTTAATCTCAAGGTCTGCGGGCTTCCTGGGATCCAGCTTAATCACGACGAAACGGTTGTTTATAACGATGACGCGATCCGGCCGGCGTATTTGATTGTCTATGAAGGCGGTAGACCAGAAGGTCGCCGCAGGAGAGGGGCGATGTGAACCTACGTTATCCATCGATCCCTCCTTTGTTCATTGATTGCTGGCACTGTTTTTTGTCGCATTATGCATGTGCGATAACGTTTGAAATATCTATTACTGTCGAACCATTTCCAATACGTCTCGTATCCTTGATGATTCCTCAGTCTCATGCCGTATTGCGCAGAGTACCGGACGTGTGATGAGGAAAGAAGTAACAAAGCGGTTATGTATCGTTATCACTGGGTAGGATTGAATAGAAGAGATAGTAAACGAGTATCCACCTGCCGTTAAGCATCGCGCTTGAAAGTTAGGATATTAGATTCTATATATGATTAATACAGTTAAAGAGGTATGTTTCCCGTCGACGCGTGTGTGGTAGATAGCAGAAATTCAAGTCTCGTTATATCCAGTTGCTGCTTTAGACGTTCTACTAGATTATCCGTCGCCCTCGCGTTAACCACCCGACCAATGCATTGGACTGATCGCCTAAACTCCCTTACATGCCGCTCACTAGAGTCTGATGATCAGAAGGCTAGAGATGCAAAGCCACTGCCCATTTCGTTCCTGGCGGTGTCCAATTATAACTCTAGCGTACGTTAAAGCATATAGGTGACATCACCCACACGAACCTGGTGCACTCGCAACTTCTACCTTGGCATCCTCGCCCCGTTTTACCCTTCCCTTGTATATACACAGCCTCGATGACTTCTATTGACATCGGGTCCTTACATTAAGGCTCAGCAGCGTCCTCATCCTCGACCAATAACAGAAAATAGCAGGAATTACAGCCCAAGCATTAACCCCCTGAAAACCCGTAAACCCATCTGACTGGGCGACTTCACGATGAGCTGAGGTATACCAGGTGGAACAGCGCCGTACTTTGACTAGGATTGCTGATATCTGCTATGGACCTGCAGAAAGACGAGGCGGTCAGCTGTGGATAGGCGGATTGTCAAAAGCGCAGAAGGATGTACTGTAGAGCAAATAAGTCAACCTAAATCCCATTCCAACGGGTATCAGCCAAACTATCCCTAAAGAACACGCGTTGTCCCTGGATGACAAACCTTGCGCTTGAACGCCAAACAACAGTGGTCGACATCATGCGTCTCCTCATGTATATGGCACAAATCGGCCGCACAATACGCACACCGATACCAGACTCCCTTGATTTGTGTCATACAGTGGTCGCAAAGTGTGGCTTCGTGGACCAATTCGTCTAAGGGAAAAAGATGAGAATAGTCGTTACCGCTGAGGCTGGGGCTTTCCGCGTACCTGATGCGTCCATAGGGTTTCCATTGGTGGATTCCTGATACCTAGGGAGGTGTCAGAGGGAATGATTGGTCCGATATAATCAAGCTTAGCTTTAGTGACTTACAAGGTGGGCACTAAAGGCTCTTGTGACTGAATAATCCGGTCCACTCGCCGGTTGAATTTGATGAACACATGAGTAAGAGGATGAATAGTAAACGACGTCTTCTCACAATCGTGGCACTATCAAAAGGGAAAGTACTCCATACCCATTACAAAGTCAGCGTAGAAGCGATTTTACTCACAAGATTATACGCGGTAGGAGAGGAGGGACAATTGGCGCACTGATACCTTACGCCCATAATTTGCTAGACCAAGTAGCCAAGTCAGATGATGGACAATATTGCGTATAAGCGTGACCTACTCTATTGCAGCCGCTGCATTCCATCAGGTGATCCAATGGGTTAGTCCTGTCTCCTCTCGTATGCTCAGATGCGATAGTCGTCGCATCAATCGTTAGATCGGGCTCAGACCACACCACACGTGCCCGCCGAGACGCGACCCTGGCGTCCAGAGGATATGGGATCTTCCAAAGCGTTTTTAGCTCATGAAATATATGCCGATAGAAAAAATGATGAGCGAACCTTGATCATGATGTGGGAAGAATCGTGGTCCTCATTCACGTTGGGCAATTTATCGGGTAGGCCCACGGAGTCGCAAAACCGGCAGATGTCCACCGACTTGCAAATGGCGCATTGGAACCGGGCACCGAGGATGTCAAGGCCGCAGCTAGTAGAATACGTCAGCTACAACCAATTTCGGGGTTACAGCGCAACTTACTTGCTGCAAGAAACATTGAGGTGTCTGGGAACTGTAGCACGAGTTTGATGTCAACACAAGTTTTGGCTGAATAGAAGAACCACCCACGTAGTGTAAGCAGCTCCTCTGATGCACCATGAGCACCGCGACCAAGACCTTCTTTATCGTCCTGTTGAAGGGCCCGATCGTCCTCGATGCCTAAGCCCGGAGCCGCATTATTCTTGCCGACGTCAAATCTCGGCGATAATAACGATAGATTATCGAGAGATTCCTCAAGAGTATCTGAATGTCTGAGGTCTGACGAGTTTGGTCATTCATAGAATCGCCAAAAACCGAGAGAGGGATAGTTGAACAAACCTATCTGCTGCGCTAAGGTGGGGTCAGCCATGACTAGATATCATTGTTGCTGAACCGTGGTTCTCAGGAGTTAGAGCCGGGTTAAGCCGAGCACTCGCATCAGATTTCACTTTTCCCCTCGCTCGTCTTCTCCCGATCATAGACTATATTATGTGACGCCAACAGCCTTTCGGTTGTTATTGTGGTGGGTCCCCATAGCATATAGCGCTACAAAGTCATTAAATTTCACTTTCAGGCGCACACGACAGCGATTAGCATATAATGTCTCCCCTAGTTAGACAACGATCAATCTTTGCGGTGATCTGAGCGCCTTGTTTTGATTACCGGGTTGTACACTGAAAGGATTCGAACGGATGGCAAGACCGGCACTGGAATAGTCATTAAGTTTGGGCTGTCTAGCACAACCAATGGAGTCTACCGTTTCAAAATGGAGCGCATTTATAACATTATTCGGTGCACACTATTAGGAGGCTATAATCAAACATATACAAGCAATGGGGGTGGTGACAAAAGCATAGCACACAACTGGCAGCATCGATCACGGAACGCAATTTTCTTATTCCCGATCACGCCGGTCTTCCGATACTGCCTTGGCATTCTTGACCCGGCCAATCCTCGCCTTATAGATAGCTTCGATCAGTTCCATTGATGTCGTGCCATTGCATTCAGGAAGCTCAATAGTGTCTTCGCCCTCTGTCAGGAGCCTATAAATGTTCGAATTGGGATAGCTTGCAGATGCCAATCCGCATCGCGGACATGCAGCACCTTTCCTCCGATCGGAACACGCTTCGCGATGAGGGCCCATTCACTCAAAGTGTAGTGCGTATCATCCACGCCGTCTACCTCATTGCCTAAAGTGGGACCCTGGACCGAGACCAGAACCATCCAGTTGTCTGTGCTACTCGTTGAACTGCGTTGTCGCTCTGACTATTCACCTTATAACGATGGCGGTGTCTCCTACGGAATGTAGGAAGCGCCTGGTGCACCGACTACCGTATCCGCAGTGGTATCCGGGGGGAGAGATGTTGAGACAGGGATAGGTACTCGGATCGGATACCCAGAGGGCCTGAAGCTAAATTCCTAGGTCCGCAGAAATCCACTATCGACACGGCATGTGAATGGCGCCCAGCCGCCTTTAACCGGAATGCACACACCACTGCCTGATCCATTAATTGTCCAAGTCCACCTCCAATCATCTTTAGTAACCCCACGGTGCGCATGTATGCAGATATAGCCACGCTTACGTAGAGGGTTATGATAGGGTATGTGGCAATGAATTAATTCTGGGGAGTTAGGATTGTCCTGTATCGGGTGTCCTCTCGATGCACTGAGAATCATAGCAGACGAAAAAATCGAAGGTATTCTTCAGCTGGGGATCGCCGTAAGAACTAGCATACGGTGGCCGACCGTCGCAATAGCTGGTGGTACCGGCAACATTGGTGAGTGGAGCGTTGTATCTACCTTTATATTTTTTCGCTTTGGGTTCAAGGCACACATGTTGTAAAGGCCGAGTTCCTCAACCAATCCATCCATTTGAACACCTTCCCTCCTGTCCCGGTTCCCATCCACAATCCCAACCCTCGCGCTGCGAAGAGCTAGAGATGCTAGGCGCCGAGTTGGTGCAAACGCACGGACCCCTTGAAGACGATACATTCAGATCAAAGCCTGTAGATGTGCTCGTCTCTTGCTTAGTTCAATATCGCCAGCAAAGAGAAGAGCGCGCAGTATAAGGCAGCGATCGACGGTAGAGTCAAGGTCTACTTCCCTACGAAGTACGGTATGTAAGCATTAGCCAGTTGCATTGGTCACTTGAAATTCTGAACTGAGTAATATTGGCACGGCGATCATCGCACCGATGAAGCGAAGCATAAGGTCTTGCATGATAAGAAGAAACACTCTCAGACTGCTTAGGTGATAAACGGGGGATCAAGATAATCCAATTATGGGCATTTTATAGAGGATGCTATCGGTGTAAGCGTTGCGACCTCAGGCTGTACGTCTCGGGTCCCATTCGTCTGCGTAGTGTCCGCCTGCTACTAATTCACTCCACCATCTCATCCTTAGTACGCTTGACACTAAAAATAGTCACTACACTTACGTCGAGCCATCCACCAACAGATTTACTGTCACTTCCAAGGACGACGTCGGTGCATCAATTGTCCGCTTGGCGTTGCTCGCCATGAACGACCCTAATTCTGTGCCAGATGAGGTCCAGATCAGCGGTGACGCCAAATCCTATCGGAAGCTGGTTGGCATCATGGGTTCTGAGAGCGGCGAGAAAATTGATGTCACCAAGCAGAACGTTGATGAATACAAAGCCAGTCTGGGACCGCTCGAAGCGGCTCCTGTTATCAGGTAAGAAGCAGATTGATGCTTTCAGGAAGTCGAGACCCACCATACCGAGATCACGCACGCACATTTCCGATATGCAGATTTTGAATATAACGGTTTTACATCACAGGGCAGACTCCAAACAAAGTCAATGTTTTCAATCGTTTCGAATAAGATTGGGTCTTCTTCGCGTTTCGAATTCGATTTCCACGCGGCTAGGCGGACACGGCAACCTCAATAGGCCCGCGGGCCCTTGGGTACTCCGCCCATCTGAACGATGCTGCGGCATCGTTGGTGTCGTCCGTCGTCCGAGCCCTCCAATATTCCGTCCATCTGCAGCCACCCGCCTTCTCCGCTTCGGTGTCGACAGATGTGTATGACTTCCAACATCCGACCCACCTCATGATCGCAGCCATCTCAGAGTCAACAGCGGTGACCGCCGAACCTATTTCGGATACAATTTGTTTGGCCTAAGAAAGGAGAGTCGCGAAGATTTATGAGCAAGCTTGTCTTGAACGGCGAGCTTGGTATCCTTCAACTTACTATATCAAACCACCCGGTCTGCTTGGCGCCAACCTGCATGATTGTCACGGCCGGAAGCCATCAGTAATCATCGATGCCGTAAGTTTGGTGGTCATCACTGACCGTGTTGCGCTCAAGGAAGGTCGTTCCACACATACAACATTCCAACTTATGTGCCGGTGACTTGTTCTCTTCGTCGCTCAAGAGGGAATCAACCATAAATTCCGTTGACTAATACGCAAGCAAAAATTCAAGTCGTAGTAGTTCAGCTCGAGTTAAGGACAATACCACCTACGTGAGCGCCGAACTTAAAGGCACCGCTGACGAAGTCGTCCAAGCCGGACAACTTCCCGCAGCCATGGCATTGGACCTGAGGGTGCATGACGTAGGTTCCAGAGACACCGAGGGTGGCGAAGTCAACATTGAGCATGCCAGAGAGACGGATGGCCTGATCCTGGTCGATCTTCCAATGGTAGACGCCCTCGGGGAGGTTGTTGGGGTCATACAGGCCTGTTGCGGCGCTGCAATGCAGAGAGATTAACAAGGTTTGATGGTAAGGGTTTGAGAAGAGGGTTATGAAGAGCAACGGACTTGGACATGTCTTTCTAGGCTGAGAAGGATGAATGGAGGACAAGAGGGATGAGAACGTGATGGCTAGCAAATGGACGGCCCACCTTTTATACTCTTGGGAGATGGCGCCCCATGCCCGCTCATGCTATTCGGCATGTGGCTTGAAAGATTATGATCATCTACTTCCTACTGATACGTTGCCCGTGATAGAAGGCTCTAATAAAAATACTGCTTTGGCAAATATCTTGTTCAATTGAGTTAGCAAACTCAACTGTTTGAGCGCTTCGAATACCAGATCCGACCTTTATTGTTATCGACTTCTAGACTCTCTTCGGGCTAAATTTAGTTAGATCACTTACGTATGATTGGCTTGAGTGTCATGATGGCGTTGAGCTGGCAGGGCTGTGAAGACAGAAAAGAAAAGCCTTCTATCAACGATAAGAGCGAAGAGCAACATCGAGCATAGGTTATCGACCTGGAACCCCAAACATGACAAACCCTAAAGTTAACTACGCCCATTATACAATGGACTCATACATTGTTCAAATATACTCAGTCCCCCATTTATAAACGCCACATAGGCGGTGGTACCTCAACTCTCCTACAGCAAGTCTATCACCTTGTACCTTCCCATTTACTTATTCACTTGGGCTAGGATTGAATCGGATTCGTCGCTGCCCACGTTTGCCTGCCTGCTCTATAAGGGGATGTGGTCCATATACTGAAAAACAGTAATCGAAGGGGAAATATCATCGCCTTACCCGAGGATCAACTTGGCCGGCTTCCTCATGGAGACAAGCCTCACTCTGTCCTATACAAGCCAACCGTCTTCATCAGCCACAGGATTCTTCTCGCCCCCAGCCATCTTCTTATCACCAACGACGGAACCAGCCTTATGGCACCAGCACCCTTTTCCAGCCCAAACAACTCCCCCTTCACCCATTTCACAGTCCCCGAAAATTTGAAGTTCACCCAACTCTTCTTTGGCGTCACCTTATGGGCCTGACCCTCGCCAATAGGGCTCCTCACGCCTGAATCTATGATCAATTCGGGCTTGCTGAAGGGGGAGATGAGGTTGTACCAACCCCCGAACGCTAATGCAAGCGAGACGATCAAATGAGCGTTGCACGTAAGGGAGTCGATGATGAGGGAAGTGTTAGTGGGTTGGGAGGTGAAGTTGAGGAACGTGCTGCTGTGAGTGTGGCCGTGCCATGTGGAGCTGCCGCTCGGGGCGGTCTTGACGTCACACAAAGGCGCGAACGAGCCGTACTCATCGGATGTCGAATGGAGGGACATATTCGCGGGAATCCACCTGAATACCGTCGTAAATCATGGTCAGTATTGTGAGAGTGCGTAAAAAGCAAATCAGAACGTTGACTCATGATTGGCTCGTCAAGGCCTTGAAGACAGTAGCATTGTGTCATTCCTCATGTCGACCACTGTGTAGCGCGACGTTTGCCTTGATTGGCGCTCCTACTGAAATAAGCTCGACAACCTTGGACGCGGCAAAGTTCCCGAAGATGGGTCCATGGATAGCGACGACCCCCAAGAACATGGGCGAAACGGACTTGACGAAGATGGGCTTCCCGATGGCAGCGAGCTTGAGCTTCTCGGATGCGACGGTCAAGTCGCGCACGACGTACTTAAACCCAGCGAGGGCGGTAGAGAAGTCCATTATGGCAAGAGGCGTGTGCTTGAGGATGTGACAGTGATCTGAGAAAACACGGGAGGAGGGCCATGGTGGTGCTTGCCGTGATGCCACGGCGATTTGTGAGGCGGCCCATGAGAAGGGATGCTCTCCACGATGAGGTCCGTCAGCGTGAGGTCCGTCGTGTTTAGGAGGACGATAATCGCTATGAACAAGGCGGCGAGGATGGTCTCCCGGCTGATGGCTCAGCGGCGGCGGCGGAGGTGGCGGAGGATGCTCATGCTCGTACCAGGCCTGAGATAAAGAATATGTTAACACTCGGATTACCGTATGGTCTCTTACCGTGCAGAAACTCACAAAGATTCCCAGCTCATTAATCGCGCCTTCCTCGGTGTAGAAGGGGCAGACCTTGATCTTAGGAGGAGCACGGGGATGATGAGGTTTATGAGGGTGCTCGCCTTTCGCGTCCTTTTCCTCATGGAAGATAGGCACACGTCATACCCTCGTCCAGAGTTGATTCTTCGTCACCTCAAGAGGAGTAGAGTTTTGGTGCTCGTCGTCAAGCTCGGTCATCTCATCAGCATTTTGATGTTCGAATTTGTGCTCGGCCTTCTCTTCAGCGTGTTTGTGATCGCCATGCTTGTCATGATACTGGTGTCGGTACCCAGACCTCTTATCACGGTGCTTGTGATCACGGTGTTTGTGATCGTGATGCTTGTCATGATATTTCTACAGGGCAACATGAAGCCGATGTCAACCTCGATACCATCGCCAACAGACCTGAGTCGGGTTGACCCCTGGCTAAAACTTGTTCTCGAAGGATAAAACGGTATTCTTCTATTTCAATGAGCCGTTTCAGGACCGGCACTGTCGGGTTCATCGTCCAAGTTTCAGAATCAAAAGGAATGCGCTGGCTCCGACGGGAGTGGGAGATTAATAGAGGTGAAGAACGCCTAGGTTGAGAAACGTGGACTAACGCGGTACCAGGTTCAAGAAGCTATTTCTCGTGTTCGGTGGAAGTAGGTGGAGCCTGGATAGGTAGTCCCGCTATGGAATCAACGATTGATCAGCGTGGATGGGATGTATGCTACAACTTACTACGTAGCGATTAGTGAATGTATTATCTGTCGCAGGGGTGTGCCAAGTGGGCTCGCTGGCGATGTTGCTGACGATGTTAGACGCCACCAAGATGCGGGTGGTGTTGGTTGCGGAGATGGCGGATAGTGTAAATTCGACTACCCCAATATATGCAGACGCCAAAACTGAATGATTGCATGTACTCTCCAGCACGGCCTAAACAGTGTACTGTATGAATCTGACCTAGCGTCAGCTAGGGTCATTCCGGAAGGGGACATGGGACATGGGGCTTGCGGTGGATATTGGTACTCGACTTCCTGTTCTACTGTGGCTAACTCAAACTGGGATCAAGAATAGCTTCTAGAACATAATAAACCCCTTGTATTTCATTTCACAAAATTTACTATACAATGACGCTTGTCCCATAAGTCAAAATTTGATGGGACACTGGAACAGCAATAAAGCAAAAGTCATGACCCTCCAGGACCTGAGACACCTGCGAAGATTGGATTCGTACAGTAATATCGTGCTACTTGTTCTGGTCACCGTTTAACAGGAGAGGAAGCAAACCGTCGTGCTACCGACAATACCTGGGCTCCGGCTTCACTCTTGAGACTGTCAGATCTTCCGTGCGCGCTGCTTTGTCATGTCTAAAGACTGTTCGACCGTGCGTGGCGGATTCCATCTCTAGAGAATCAGGTGGCAGCATGAGTGTACAGGAAATGAGATAATATAAATCTCAGTATTCATCATAATGCACAACAGAAACAAGAACGACAACGGGAATGATACTTCAAACACCAAAGACTCTTCCATCACAGTACCTATAAACCGATCATCCTAACCCAGTTCACGACGAGCTGAGATATACTGGGTGGAAAAGCGCCGTGCTGTGATTCGGATTGTCAATGTCGGTGATGGTTCTGCACGAAGACAAAGTGGTCAATCGCAAATAAGAATATCAAAACTGGGGAAGGATTCACTGTAAGACATGCAAGTTAACCTAGATGTCATCCCGGTGTCAGCTAAATCGTTACTAAAAATACGAGTTACCACCAGATGACGAACCTTGCTCTTGAAGACCAAACAACAGTGGTCGACATTGTGCGTCTGCTCATGCATATCACACATATCCGCTGCGCAGTACACACAGTGATACCATGCCCCTCTGATCTGCGTCATACAGCGGTCACAATATGTGACTTCGTGAAACAGTTGGGATCGTTCGTCTTCGGGATAATGATGAGCATGTCACCACAGCTTAGGACCAAGGGTGCGCAGCGTACCTGATGCGTCCACAAAGTCTCCATCGGCAGGTTCCTCATACCTACAACGATGCCAGAAGGGAATTAGTCTGAGATACTCACCATTCACTTTGGTGACTTACAGGACTGGCACCAAAGGCTCTCTTGACTGAATAGGCCGGTCCACTCGCCGGTTGAACTTGATGAACACGTGAGGGAGAGGATGGATGGTGAAAGACATCCTCTCGCACTGGTGGCACTATCAAGGAGTTTAGTCAGTTCCTGCCACAAAGTCAGTGTAAAAACAATTTCACCCACAAGATTATAGCCAACTGGAGCGGACGGGCAATTAGCGCATTGGTACCGCACGCCGATAATTTGCTAGAAAAGGACGTTCAGACCAACAACGATGCTATTGTGTCCCGATATCCTACCCCATTGCAGCCGTTACATCTCATCTGGTGATCTGGTGGGTCGGTCAGTCTCACACGCTTAGGTGCGATGACGGTCGCAGCATAAGACGAATCGATCGAGTTCGATCGAGACCGTGGCGTGACACGTTTCGTGGTTGCATCGATGGTCGCTGCATCACGCTCAGACCAAAGTACGCGCGCTCGCCGGGACGCGAAGGCGACTTCAGTTGAGTCGAGTGGATATGGAATCTTTCGGAGCATATTTCAGTCTATCAATTTTGTCTTAACGAGCGGGCATGGCGCGCACAGACCTTGATCATGATGTGGGAAGAGTCGTGTCCTCCGTCTGTGTTAGTCAGATTTCCCGGTAGACCTGCAGACTCGCAGTTTTGGCAGATGTCCACCGACTTGCAAACGGCGCAGTGGAATCGTGCGCCTACGATGTCAAGACCGCAGCTAGTCGAATACGTCAGTCACACCCAGTAAACACGGCTTCAACGCAACCTACTTGTAGCAGGAGACATCGGGGTGTTTGAGGGCTGTGATAGAAGTCGGAGGTCAACGAAAGATGTTAGCGTATCAGAGAGTCACTAACATTGCTCCTCTTGTCCGGTATTTTCCACGAGGGTTGGGGATGTAGACCTAGTGCTTGCAGACTCGTCTGGAACCTCAAGGAATGCATGGGATGGGTGAATCTCGTGCACTTGCCTATACATTGGTGAGTATTACGTTAGCCGAACAAAAGCGAAGTGAGTGTCGGCATTAAAATAGACATACCCATAGCATCCGTCACATAGGTCGAACTGGGGACAAGAAATGCCTATAGCCATGTCGTCAATAATAGCCTGTACATAAATGAGATTTTCTTACTCACACTTATATCGGCGGATTGCCAGAGATGCGTCGCATATGGAACAAGTGCGTTTATCTTCTTGCTCTTCATGAAAGACACATGTGAGGGCCAGTTGACTCGGTAATCCATGCAATGAACACTTACCAATGACCTTCCAACCTCTCTCAACACCATCCCACACGCTCTCGACGAATGCATGTCGCGTCCTGCCCTTCTGGGTGGGTGCACTCCTTCGGAGTGTCATCTCCGCTTCCTCCGGACTACTCAATGGACTGGCGGGGCATCCGAAATTATTGGCGCTGACCAATGTCTCGGCAGACGATGAGAGCCCATATTGACTCTGGTTGTGACTGTGGCTATGACCTTGACTGAGGTCCAGAGCACCTTCATAAGCATGAGAGACGCCAGCCGTGTAGATACAATCAGAACAAAGCTCAAATCCTTGGTCGAAGGTTGTGGAACGTATCGGGCTTGGAGCGTGATGGTGATGGTTTTGGAGTTGGCGAGGAGAGCTGGGGCTGATGGGCGATGCACCACCGGGTGGTGACACTTGAGCGACTGCAGTATCGGGTAGGGATAACAGAGAACCAGTCTCGGACGAGTCTCCGGTGCTGCTACTCCTCATAGATGGCCTGCTCGGCATCTTCCTAAAGCCTTTAGGTTTGCTTCTGAACAAATTGGAAAGCGTCGATAAGGGTGACGAAGATGAGGGCTCACGATCCCCACCACCCCCGAGGATACTCCACGAGGGCGAGATAGACAGAGAGGGTGATGCTTTAGTGAGTGAATCTGAGCGTGGAGGATATGTTGTACGCGGTGGCGACTGCAGTGTTAAAGAGCTCCCATTCCCGCCAATTGATATCGCCCTTCCTTTGCCTTTGGGATCATCCTGCAAGCTATCGTAGTGCTCCTGCAGCAACCGAGCGTGCTGTTCGGCATGCTCTGATCGCGACATCGTCTTCTTCGGCCCACATATCGAGCAGACATATCGAAACGTGTCCAGGATTACGCCGCAGGACGAACAGTCTGTGATCTGATCTGGTGGAGGGAGTGTATCCGGTGGGAGAAAGGGAAGTAACTCCTTGGGTATAGATGAAAAGTCGATGTCTTTTGTTGAGGCCGAAACCTCCGGAAGTTTGGGTAGGGGGCGAGATGAAGCAGATGAAGAGGATGAGGCAGGGCTGGGGATGCCGAGTTTGCTAGGAACGAGAGGTGCGCTGTTCTGACGTCCAAATGAAGCTCCTCTAGATCTTCCCGAAACCTGCGTTGGAGCCCGGTCCGCAGTACGCTTAAACTGATGACTAGCTAGCCATGCTAGGTTCTGCGAGCTTGTGGAGATTCGGCGGTCAATTGGACTTGCGAGGGCGTCAGACGACATTGAATATCTGACGTTAGCCTGAGATCCGTTTTGTTGTGACCCACTGTCTGATGTGTATGTGTAGTAATAACGCCCCCTCGGGCCCTGTTGCAGAGCCAAGTCTCCTCGGATATTATTCTCAGCTGCTGATACAGGGCCGCGGCTCTCCAAATCGTCAATTGAGAGAGAGATTGAAGAAGCGTCGGACGAACTAGATGCTGCGGGTGCGCCGAGGATGTTGTGCAGGGTACGAGCGTTCTGTTCTTGAAGCCACTTCACACCTCGTTCCTGACTAGTCAACGCCGAGGGGATCGCGCCGTACGGACTAGTAGAAGAGGCAGACGACCCGGCCTGTTCCGCTAATCTCAGACGCTCAAAGACTGCTGTAGGTGGCGGTTCCGTCTCAGTTTCTCGTAGAGTCACTGAAGACCCCAGACGATCACGACTTCCAGAGGCCGAGAGTTGATTGCCTTTTGTAGGACCGGCTGTAGAAGGAGTATTGGACCGTGCAGCTTCATCCGTTTGGTGGCCCTGGACAGACAAGTTATGGTAGCTTGAATTGGCGGCAGACGAGTTTAGCGGCACAAACTGATCTGAAAGAGGAGGTGATGGAGGTGATGTCGCCACCGAAGGTACTGAGTGACTTGGAAGACGATAGTTAGAAGGAAGTGGTAGACGCTGTGAGCCAGTTGTAGTAGGTATGACAGGATCCGACGACACCCCTGGGTTCCTGGAGCTGACTGTCATGGCATCGTCTTCTTGCTCTAAGGAGAAGGCACCTTCCGACCCTTCCGTCTGGCTTAGACTCCATGATTGCCTGTTCCCGTGAGGAAAGTCGTCGTCCCGACTGGCCAGTGAGGCTGTATCGCTGAGACCGGGCCCGTCGTAGTCCACCTTCACTTGCACCCTCATGGTGATCTTCCGCCCAGCACCACTTCGGTAGGATGTAACAGAAGCATTGGATGAGCCTGGTGTATCATCTCCTGCTTGGAAGTATTGTACCGCTTCCACAAGGTCAAAGTCGTTTGCGATTACTGTGATCTCTCCGTCATCGTCCTTGTAAGAGATGGTGAATGGAATCGCGGATAGGGAGAATGACTGCTCAATCTAATATGGCATATATTGAGCTGCGCACTTGTTCTATAAGACTATAAATGCCAATAGGTCCGTACCTTTGTGCGTAATAACTCATATTTACAATTCACGGCTGATGTGAATGAGATGCGCTTCGGGGAGCGGTCGAAGGTGCATTTCACAATCAGCGGTCGGTCCGGAGGTTCAATAGAGGATCCATAGTCTGAGTATGACATTTGGATTCCTGTAGCACCCGCAAGAGAGTCAGAAACAAGATAGGGCGGATGAGTTGAGAGTTGAGATTGAAATTGGCTGCGGGACTGGCTCTGGCGCTTATTCAACCATCTACACCGCAAACACAACGCGGTGTGCAATGCCCTACCCCGGGGTTCAGGCACCTTCATGATGATAAACATCTTCATCATATCTATCGCCAGGAGCTACGAAATGACCTCGATAAAGCCCGCAGTTGCGACATTCATTCCAGGACAAGATTGTGCCAGCACCGTCAAATAGAGAGACAGGAATTCAGAATGTCTCTTGCTACGGTTACTTCTTCCCTTTGGTAGCTCTAAGGACCATCTCTTCCAACCCTATTGCACGCCAATCCTCTCCTCCACCCTCTGCCGCAGCCCACACCGCCTCATCCTGCACATACACCGCCAATCCTCCCTTGCCATCCACGTGCGGTGATACCTTGTAAATTGGCAGCCTCGAACGTTCGTGTGTCTTTCCAGTTGGGATGAACAGCAAGTTGTGCTGGCCAGCATATTCCTCCACAATGGCCCGGAATGTGACTTCCTCAGTCGCAACAGATGGTTTCCCGGGACGAGACTTGCCTGTTGAAGGCGCCGATGATGTGATTGTTGACAAAGGCTTGAAGTCTGGTTTCTTCAATAAGCGGGGCGCATTCAATCCCAGATCCATCGCGTTGTGCATCAGCTGCAGACCAGCAGTAAACCCATGTTGAATACCGGGCATCGCCAGGACGTCTTCTGGAAATGAATCCTTCCAATACTTGTACCTAAGGAG
This sequence comes from Tulasnella sp. JGI-2019a, assembly GCA_019633535.1. NCBI lineage: Eukaryota > Fungi > Basidiomycota > Agaricomycetes > Cantharellales > Tulasnellaceae > Tulasnella sp. JGI-2019a. The sequence goes on from WSUE01000214.1 coordinate 42,834, forward strand.
GATGTATTCAGCGAAACTCATCTCGAGCTTCGAATAGGCTCCCAATCGGCGTACCAGTCAGTAACCTCGTCAAAATTGACACTGGGCTGTATAAGCCACACATGCAAGATGCCCAACCACTTCGGAAAGAACTCGGTCTCCAAGAGTTGCTGGAATATTGACGCCTTCAAGTGTTTGGCCCAAAGGAATACACGCTGAAGGGGTTCCATGTCTTGTTTCCTCGGATTGATCTTGAACTCGTCTCGGAGCGTAGCCCCGAGCTTAGGTACGACGTACTTGAGCAACATGTTCTGCCAATCCGAAACGTCGAAGACCTGTGATGTCAAAGCGTGCAGGTCAGGGAAATAGACTATGGACTGTACGAGATTGACTCACGTTCTGCCAAAGCATCAACTCCTCTGGCACACCATCCTCGGTTTTCCATCCTCGAAACAAGCTCTTGACCTTCCTTCTGGCGTCGCCTACCACCTGCTCTAAGCGTAACCCGACGTGCGGCAACCACGGGAAGAGCAGGGAATGCAACGAGACGTCCCCTTTCTTTGGGTTCCACTCCGAGATCGCCTTTTGTACCTTTGGGATGATAAGCTGGTCCAGAATATTGTCCGAGATGAATTGTGGGAGGATATCAGACCACGCTTCCAGTAGCTGGATGAGAGGTTGAGGGTGCGTCGGAGACCAATCATTACTGCAATAGAAAGGCATTAGTTGCGTAGCATGAGACAAACGTGATTAGAACCACCTACTTTATACAGGACCGCACTTTGGGCAACCATGCGTTCCAAAGCAAGCCCTCATATGGCGTCATACTGGTTTCGCTGCAAAAGACAAGTCAGATCGCGGAGTCAGTCATCCCCAAAGCATCGTGGCTACGCACGGTTGTTTTTGTGTTAGCGATAGGTTCTTAACACCGTACACCTCTAATTGGTCCTCGTTTTGTTTGACTGCCGACATTCTCAGCGCCTTTCTCCATTTACGGAGAGTCGGTGCAACGAAAATTGGATCCTGGAGGGGCACCCATTCCAAGAGCAGTCGCCGTAGCTGTATTGGATGATAGGATCAGCTATGTTGTCTAGACCCGCAATCGTAATATGACATACAGGTGGCGCGATCGCCGCTACGACGATCTCGTCAAGTCTGTACTTTTCGTACTCTGGCTCGTATGTCTGGCATAGCGTCTCCACGCCCGCTATAAACGGTTCCAAAGTAGGCCCGTTAAGGCTTCCAACTTCCTGCGCCGTGACCTTAATCTCCCCCACGATTATGTGCACCTTTTGCAACCGCTCGATGACTATATTTTTGAAATGGCGTCGGGTCAGCATTTTGTTCAGTTTCAAACTCGTTGCATACTTACGAGTGGCTTCTTCTGAAACAACCTTCCTCAGGCGTACTTCCTCATCGTGTATCCATTTCTTACGCTCCTGCAGAGCTTTCGCTTCTCGAGCTAGGCCATCAAGTTCGCCCTTCGCCAAATCGACGATCAGCCGCAGGTTGTGTCTGAGCTCGGGAAGTCGAGTAGGGTCGTTCGTCGCTCCCCAAGGGCTAGCGGAGAGTTCTGTGAGTGAAGTAACTTCACGTGGCTAGGTGAACCGGATCGGACACAGAGCATACTCTCGTTAGCTCAAAAACTATAACATATCGTCATAGGCTCACCGTAGCTCCTGTAGCATCAATGATGACGCCGACACCTGTCCCCGCAGTGTCTTGACCAGCATCCTGCATGATTTCCTCATAAGTGCGATGTTGGACAACTGTCTTCTTCTTTCGCGGTTGCTTCCATTGCTCTCGGATCTCACGAGCTTCGGCGGCTTTGGCTTTCGCAGCCTTGGCCCCCTTCCTTCGCGGAGCAGGGATGTCTTCCTCATCACTGACATGCTCTCCACGTCTATGGAGTAAATAATGATTTGAGAGTTTATTAGGTAAGGGGAAGAGTAAAACGACTGACCGTTTAGCTTCAGCGATTGATTGGGCCGTTTTCTCTTTGAATCCCCCAGCGGCGATACCTGCCCTCGCAGGGCGAAGCTTTGACTCGATCGGATTGACGATACCCTCACCACTAGCTCCCAATCCAGTCCCCTACACACGTAACATAGGTGGGAAAGCTGATTAGATTTATGCATCCTCAATAAGCAAACTTGCGGTTGGAATCTTTTGATGTAAGAAGTGATCTGCTTACCACTTGCCAGCCCATTTTTGCCATCATCTTAGCACCAAAGGTTCCTTGAAGTTTGCTGAAGTGCATCGCTTCTTGAGCGGACAACGGGGCTGCTGGACGAACCTCCGAGTCCGCTTTCCGCAGGAAAGAGCGTTGAGGTCGACGGCCTGTACTTTCACCCCCAAAGGCTGTTGGAAGGTCTGTACCAGGGGTGGCTTGGGACGAAGAGGAGCCAATACCACCTCGAGAAGAGGATCCCAAACCACCCCGAGCGGATGGCTTTGAATCGGCGGATGGGCCTGCTCCAGTATTTCCGGAAGATCTTGCAGATGTAGCAAAGCCCGACATTCCGGTAGGACGAGACGCTTCTTCCTCTTCCTCTTCGCCATACCTCACACGAGAGGAAGGTGGTTTCGACGTCTCCGAGTCTCCTTCTCCGCTAGACAGCTCGCCTGGGACCTCGTCATCATCATCATCTTCTTCTACATCATCCTCAGCATCCTCTAATTCTTTCTCAATATCCATCTTGGTAGTCTCGCCAGACACGAAAGTCGGAAGTCTGGTATTGGGTGGATAGATTAGCTCCATTATCACATTCGCCAAACACGAACTCGCCATGCTCACTTGTTGAGGTTCATTCTTGGCTTCGATCCCAAGCCCCCTCGCTTGGCCCCGAATCCTTCGTCTTCGTCGTCCTCATCCTCAGCGACCGTTCGCCGCTTCTTGCGGTGGTAGGGATCTTCGAAAAGCTCCCGTTCGGCACGTGTATCTTGATCTTCATCGTCGGGCCTGAATCCATCCGCGCCATCATCTCCAGACGCTTCAGAGGAGTCAGGATCAGAGTCGTCCAGGAACGCGCGCTTTCGACGAGCCATTGGTTGTGGAATCCAGTCCGGTCCACAACCAACATCATTCGTGTCTACTTCGTGCCTGAGAACGCTTGATATGGACCAGTCGCACTGGAAGACATGGCTCAATGCCTCTCGGCATCATCTACTTGCTCTCGCCGGGAGCGACGTCTATACTGCTACCGAATTACACAAGATGGAACAAATGTCTTCAAATGACGCGAGAGCTACCAAAGAATTTCTCTTCCGCATCGAAGCAAGCGAAAACCCTTCTCTTGACCTCTTCGGACTCACGCCAGTAACCTGCGCCTATAGCTTACTCCGCAATGCCTAAGCTAAGCTTCCCGGAGTGGAACCTTCCCTGCGTCGACCCTCGGTTCCGACTTCAATGGGGAATTGGACCCGCGACTATTGGACCAAGGTGCCCAAAACAATTTGCAACCGGGTCCGAGCTTCTGGCGTCGCAGAGCGCCGCTGGGAGGCAATACATCAGAGCCGTCTATCACGATATATGGTTCAAATCGGACTTGGCCCCGGAACCGATCGATCGTGCTGCATCTCACCCTGCAACGTTGACATGTATGGTCCTCATATGCTGAGTATATTTCTTACCTGTCAAACGGGTTGTCATGATGACATTATTTGGCAATATAAAGTAAGAAAGGTGACGTTCAAAATATCCTGACCCACAAGCTGTCCCCGTGGGTCCACAAATAATGGCAACCTTCTCGCGTTTTAGATCTTAATCAAACCTCTATACGGCTGGTGTTTGGAAATCTGCATATAAATATGATATTGGCTATTAGGCGAAATACATTATAAGGGAAACCCAATTCTGCTTATTGGGTTGGCTCGTTGCGGACTCGAGTCGTTGATTAAGAGACTTGGGACGTATTCCACGCATGACCACTCGACCTGACTGATCATCAAATGCTGCAACTGTCTCACTCAGCCTCCCCTTGAACTTGAACGATTTCTCCAGCCATTCCGAAGAGCGAAGGGCATCGCTCTGTGGACCATCTGCTATTTCGGCGTCATCGGAAGCCCCAGTGGGAGAATGTCGTGTGTTATAGGAGATGCAGCTAATATTTATTGGTGGCTCGGAGTGATTGTTCCACAAGACCGCCCGATTTTCGCCGAATACAATGCATCTGTGCGTTGTGGGAGCCCTAGAGAGAGTGCTGGTCACAAAGAAATCGGCACACCCGTTGGTCGGCACGCGTAGACAATATACTCTGCTCCCGTTGTAAATGAAGAGATATGATGTACCTCGGAAGGCTGGTGAAGCAGCGAAGTAATCATCAAATCCCACTGGCACCAAGTACCTTATTGACCAACAAGGGGTATGTATTGGCCCCACTGGTGGTTCGGATCCCGCCGTTATGTGTAGCGACTCCGGTATATCGTAGATTGCCGCACCGCTTATGTCGATGACCAGAATCCTCTGATATGGCAAGAGTTGTATGAGCGGATATTGCTGACGCGAACAAAGTCAGCTTAATTACGTTTGAACGAGGCTTCGAACAAACTTACTGCGATCACTTCGTCGATGTATATCATTGCTTTGCAACGCGCGAAATCCGTACACTTCGACCACTGAAACACATGAATAGTGCTTGGTGAATGTTTCGTGATTTGCGCCACCATTCCCTCGCGTGCGCTGATGCTTCGATGCATCTCAATCTGCGATGCAAACGAAGAAATTTGGGTCGCAAAGAGCTCGCCACCGGTGTCCCCTAAAGAAATGCGCCATACAGTGTACTTGAATGCGTCTGAAAGTAGGCAATGTAGATGAGAAATCCGCTGGAGTTCTACGCGCAGTATGAGAGACTGACCAATATGAAAGTAGGAGATCACCAAGTCGTATGACACAGTTGAAAGTGTGTGTGGTATGTCGGGCGATGCAACAATAAGGCTGTGCTGGATGCTGGATAAGGTGGTTTGAATAAGCGCTTGCGGGGTAAGATTGGGCGCATCGAGATCGTAGTATAGAACCTTTAAAAGCTCTTCCTGGTGAGTTGAGGACAGTAGCCATCTCCCCCCTGGTAATAGGACGTTTCGACCGGAATTCGGGACGTCACGGACACGAATCGGCTTTGGGACGTCTGAGGTCCAGTTTTTCTCCAACTTGACCAGGTTGATCACGATTTTTTCCAGTTTGAAGGATCTATTTGTGCACAGGGGCTGTTCCAGTCGAGGCACCAGATGTGGATGAAGGTCGGTGAAGTTACGCAAGGCGGTCGACCAAACGTAGGCCAATTTTGACCATGCGTACAGTATTGTGTTCGTCTATAGGGATCTCCCATGAGACTTGTACGTGTTTTGGTTTCGGGAGACGAGACATTACTGACCCGTCTGAGAGCTAAGATTGACGGTACATCCAGCCCGAAGAAGATTTCGAGGATAATGTCCTCCTGAAGGTCAAGAAGTCCAAGAGATTGGCGTGGGGCGGATAGCTCCGGCGGTGAGGGTATTCTACCAGCAAGATCTTTGGTATGAGGTTCTAGCTTACGATAAACAAGGCGGGCAAGGTAATGATATGCAGAGGCCATTTCAGTGGCGGGTCAGTGTTCAAAGAGTGTGGATATGACTCGGTGAGGTAGTACAGTTTTCCGAGACAGTGGGCGGTGCAGAGTGTTCACAGGCGGGACATACCGGCGTGAGGGAATTTCTGAGGGCACCCTAGGATCCCTATTCTCGTGAGCCACCGACAGATATAGCACTAGGAATTGCTTCAGACACGGGGTATATGTGATTCATCACTATAAAGTGCCTATCCGCAGACTACTTCGAATCCAACCTCTCTCGCCGATCATCAGCTTCCTCAGATTTGCGGGTGCACACTAACATCCTTAAACGGTCCCCAGATTACTCCACCACCATGCTCTCTCCGAATCTCATACACCACCAACAAACGATGGTAGGAACGTCCACAATGTGCTGTAGTTCGAGGCGGACTTTGAGCTCTTGAAATGTATCTACGAATGGACATGCATCACTTGCCTCAGTCTGCACATGCAATAGGTAGATATGTATTTCATCCTCCACATACCCTGCTATCTCTTCTGGCTCGCCAAAGGTTAAGTTGACCTACATTCGCGATGGCCCAGATCCCCCACCTACGACAGCGCCGAGGCTAGTCTCATCACATGGGGGTTTTCCATGGCAAATAGGGCACGCTGCTCTATGGAACATCATACTTTCATGGAATCAGAAAATAGCGTAACAGTGCTCTCACCAGCACGATGGTGGCATTCTGTCTTTCGCGTTGCCACCCCTAAGTTATTATCGGTCATGCCTTCCCTCGAAGGACTTGAGATACCATTACGTGTCGCCAAAAATACCATTTGCGAGGACATGTGATCCACCGGAGGTTCAGACCAGATAAGAGATACCGCGGTCTGGTTATGCCGTTCAGGAATTCCAACGACGCTGAAGCTTGAAAACTCCGCTCCAAACACTACGCAAAGAGCATTGGAAAAAGGCGTGAAATTGTTTGAACATGCCGCCATTAGTTCGAGATTGGCGGCTGTCAGATCAGCCTATCGGCGGAAATCATGCGGCGGTTTCTGAGTTTGAGCGTTCGAAACCATTTCAAGTATCACCGAAAAGCGTGTTTGGATGTTTCTGGCACCCAAAAGAGTAAAACTATTCGAGATCACATGCTGGACTGCCAAGGCTGCGCCGCTGCGGGGCGGTAATTGACGCGAACTGAGCTAGACACGAGGCAATTCTGACGAGGAGTATATATAGTACCGGCGGGTCGAGTCATGCAACAAGGTGAGAAATCGAGCGAGCACCACTCTTAGGGCGAAGGGCAGCTAATAGTGATGGTAGATTGATGGTGTCATAGGAGGAATAGACGTAGTTGTGCGCAAGGCAAAGGTTGTGGACAGGGTGCATCGTGGGAGCAGATGAATGGCCCAACGGTTTCGTTCCATTCCATCTTCTGCGACTCCTTTCCCTCCTCATCCTCTGTCTCATCTCGAAAAAGCTCAACGAAATTGGGTTCCATGGAACCTCCTCCTCTCAATCAACCATCACACCCACCAGCAGGTACACTCTTGCGCAGGTTTAGCACCCAAAGCAATAGGACCGTCGCATCATCGAACTTCAGTCACGGCTCCAACCCGCATCAACAATCCTCGAATCACTCCAAATACCGTACACTTCAACAGCAGAGCAGAGGATCCAAACCTCCTCTCACTAGTATCTCCCGACCCATGGGTCTCCCAATCAACAACCCCAGCAGTGGACGCCCGCCAATCACCCGCGGGCACAGCTCTCAACGATCCTTCACTGGGAGCGCCGCGGACCTGACCACCACCTTTCTCGGATCTGTGAAGCGCTCCCTCTCACTCTCCAAGGACAAGAAAGACCGTGATCGCGACCTCAGCCAGTCCTCAAACGTGAGTCCCTTCGAGTTCTGACTAAATTCCGTGATAATCTCGGGAAACGTGTGCTGACCCAACGTGGTCCCCCTTCGCGCCCCCGTTCCATTTTTGAAGTACTATGGGATGACACCCGAGGAGGATGCGGCGAGGGTGTATGGGTTAGGTGCACACAAACCGCTCCTTGCAGCGCCTACGTTCCAGCAGATCGCTTCTGGGGTTGCTGTGAGTTTCCTTTTCCACTTTTTTTCCCGACCTTCCTGAACCTCGGTCCCTGAGCCTAACCGTGACGCGTCTTAAACCTACCTAATAGGTCCAAGCCCCTCGTGGCAGGCCACCGAGTCGGCAATCGTCGCCGCAGCTCCCACCACAGCCAAGACGTTCCTCGATGAAGCGTACTTCGATACAAAGCATGGACAACACGCCAACGGGGCAATCGTCCGCGGTCTTCCCCTCATTTAACGCCTTCAACTCGTCCGCCCCTTCACTGCCTCAGCAGCAACAGCACGTTCAGAACCCGAGTCATGTACATGTTCAGCAGCTGATGCACGCGGCCACCGTTGCTTCGTCATCCACCGCGAGCTTCTCTACTTCATCCGCTTCAGGATCAGGGTCAGGCGGCTCATCCGGCTTTCCTGCTACCCCGGCACTTAATAATAACGGAACTAGAAGAGGCGCAAAACATAAGATCTCATTGAGCCTCGCTGCGCTTACTGGTCGTATGCGAATGGGTACTTTGTCGAGACCAGGGAGTAGCGGCGCGAACAGCAATGTCAGCTCGATCGATTCGGGAGTCGGTTGGGTCTTATCGACAGAGTCTGCTGATGTAACTCAGAAGAGTCCGAGGAAGGCGGTGAGGTTTTCGGATCCAGATGATGCCGATGACGTTGCGATGCCGCCTCAGCCTTCGTTTGGGATAGCGTCAGCAGGTCTGCCTACCTCGCGGGACGGGTTGGAGAAGTCAAAGTCGGTGGACGTGACTGGGTACCCGCGGCAGCGGCCGCAGCATAAGAGGGTTGGCTCGGACGCCGTTGTATCATCTTCATCAGCGGCGCAGCGACCGGCGGCCGCCGTGCAGCAGACAACATCATTTGGACAGAGGACCGCCAGGTTCTTCTCTCGAGTGAGTCTCCTTTCGATCGTGAATCCCTATCGTTGCTGACACACTTTTCATGTTCTTCCTCCAGTGAGACTAGCCGGATATATTATATTTTTCCATTCTCTCCACCACACACTCGGAACAATGCACGCATTAAAAAACATTCCGTTTGGGCATTCTGGTCTGTATTCTTTTGTGTGTGTCAACTGTATCCCATCATTGTTTATTCTCTCCCGGATTTTTTTCTGTGTTCGTTCATACTTTACACTTCCCTCCTGGCTCTCCATATATCTTCCACTTTTTATCTATTTGCGGTGCTGGTGACTTTGCATTTTTCGTCGGCCACTCATTGTTGTACCCTCCCATTCATTTTGATAGACGTAGCATTTTACATTCCATTGCATTCTAGCATCCTGTATCTCCGATGATGTTTCTGAACAAGCTTGGAACGATACCGCGTTCTAAATGCGGTCGGCGAGTATAGCCGGATAGATTGTCCTAGATGATAACGGCCATCTAACTCCAACTATCGAATCGCTTGGGCGAGCCCGAGTCTATCGGAACGTTAGCTATAAATGGGGCCGGACGGTTCGGGCACGAGGAAGCCGTCGGTCAGGTACGACGGGCGTCGAAATAGCTTGGCCGCAGTGGGCGTTAAGGTTGCGTTATCTCGCTTGGCGTGAACGACCACACAAGACATCTATTCTACAACTCACTTCCTCTATCATGTCTTTCTTGGATAAGATCAAAGGCACTTTAGCAAAGGAAGTTGATAAAGCGCAAGCCTTTGTAGATGCTCATCATGGGTTAGGGCCAACGGTACAGCAGGGACTCGACGCCGTCAAGCTTCAAGGTGGGATTCATCTCGTTTCATGCCAGATCTGAGAAGCTGACTTCTTTTATAGTCAAGGGTGAGTAGTCGAGAGCTTGTGTGCGATTCGGGTTGGCGCTGATCGTCCGATGGGGACTTTCGCCCGCACCTCTTCAAAGGATCGGTGGAGCGTGTTGGTGAGTACCTATCCGTCGGAGCGTAACATCGAGCTAATCCATGGGTTAACATTAGATGATCATGACGATCCTACTAATATCAAGCGCAATGACCTCCGTACGCAAATCTGCAACTCGCATCGCTTTGGGAGTTTCGCCCAGCAGAGGTACAACAATACCGCAAAATGGTATGTGAAGATGTCTTGTTATACATTCAAAATCCAGAATTGCCTTCCGCGTTTCAATCATAAGTCGATCGCGCGGAGACTGACGTTTCGAACCTTTTTTGACTTGATTAGGTTCCTTGACGGACACGGTAAGTCGGTACCTCGAGTGAATACCAAATACATAGTCACTAGACTCTCTTGATCCCCGCTGTCCTATCTCAGATTATTTCTACGCCGTCTCCGAGATCATCGCAGCAGCGCAGAGGTCCATCTTCATCCTTGATTGGTGGTTGACGCCCGAGTTGTTCCTTCGTCGACCTCCCTCGGACTTTCCCGAGTGGCGCCTCGACCGCCTTCTCAAGCGCAAGGCCGAACAAGGTGTCAAGGTCTACATCGTCGTGTACAAAGAGGTTACTCAGACCATGAATATGAGCAGCAATCATACCAAGGTGAAAAGGAACTGCATGACCTGATCGGCATAAAGTTCTGACGTCTCATCGCTCAGACTGCCCTGCAAGCTTTGCATCCGAACATCAAAGTCATGGTGAGATAAATATACGGAGGGCCAGGTTGAAAATCGTATTTTGAATATCTTTCCTTGTCCCATCAGCGCCATCCGGATCACATCGGTAGCGTTAACACAGTCGAGTTTTGGTCTCATCATGAAAAGGTTGTGGTAGTTGACAACCACAAGGCATGCATCGGTGGACTTGATCTGTGTTTCGGGCGGTGGGATAAGCACGATCAGTGCGTCTTCCTGGTCTCCATTTACGCTTGCCGAAGTTGTAGTTGAACGTGCCCCCAAAATTTAGCCCTCTCGCGGATGTTCATCCGACTGACTTTACAAGGACGCTCTTCCCCGGTCAAGACTACAACAACGGGAGAGTGTTGGACTTCCAGCAGGTGGACAACTATGTCTCTAACCAAGTCTCGATTTTGGACACGGCTCGCATGCCTTGGCATGATCTCCATTCCATGGTCGCTGGCCCTGTAGTTTTAGATATCGTTCAGCACTTTGTTGAGAGGTGGAATAAGATCAAGAAGGAGAAGTACGCAGACGACAAGTAAGGAATCTTTTTTATCAATGGTACCAGTTCGTCATTGTTTGACCCCCTTCGACTCTCTAGGACATACAATTGGCTCGCTTTCCCGCAACATATCTCAGGTTTCCCCAGTCAAGGTCCTTCTCGTACGTACGACAATGAACCCCTTGCTACAGCTCCATAATCTGATCAATTCACCTCGGAACGTCTCAAGAGCAACCTCAAGTCAATCCGAACGATACCTCGGTAATCTCCGCCTTGACTGGATTCCAGCCTCCACAGGGGTCCATGTTCGACGTCTACGACGATCCTCAGCCCATGGTTGGTGGGACTTGCGGTGTCCAAGTTGTACGATCGGTCTCGAGGTGGAGTCACGATACCCCCACGGAGCATAGCATTCAAAACGCGTATATTCAGCTGATCAAAGAGGCGCAGCACTTTATATACATCGGTAGGCTGAGCTGGATCCTCTCGATGGCATATTGACCGACTGATCTTCGCCCCTCATAGAGAATCAATTCTTGTGAGCTGTGTGACGCTAGACTTCGGCGCTTCGAACTACAACATCATGACCATTACTTAGTATTTCGAACACGAGCGACAAGGGACCGGTGGTGAACAAGATCGCTGAAGCCCTTCTCAATCGCATTCTTCAAGCGGCCCATGCTGGTGCCAACTTCAAGGTATGTAGCGTTCTCTCTGTCGATGGCACTGAGGTCGCTTATTAACGTGAACCTGGACGTTCACTTCAAGGTCATCGTCCTGATCCCAGAAGTTCCGGGATTCTCTGGGGACATCCAACAGACCGACGCGATCAAAACGATCATGGTAGGCTGGCGTTATCTCGGTCCTTCGTTGGTCGCCGCTCACTGACACTCACTGATTAGGGGGCCCAATGGCGGACGATGAACAGAGGAGGGGGATCGCTCTACGAATTGATCAGGAAGGCTGGCTTTGACCCGTATGTTTTTTGATCTACCATCTAAGACTACTGAATGAACCTGCTCTTATCCCGATATAGCCGCAACTACCTTCGTTTCTACCATCTTCGTTCTTACGACCGGATCAACGCACCCGTGTCTTTCATCAATTCCATGGCTAGGGCTTCAGGTAAGTATCCCGGCACGTCATTATTACTGCAATTGAGGTGTGAGTGACGTCATCCTCCCCTCTTTTCCCCGTAGGCGTCTCCTTTTTCGAAGCCCAAGTCGCTCAAGCGGCCCTCTTCATTGGCGACGACGCACAGTGGCGCCAACAATCGATCAAGGTCAACACACCCTCCGAGTATGGATCGGGGGAGACTCAGAACTTAGGTACGACGCAAAAGCAAGGCGCGCAGGTCATCGCGGAGGTGCCGTTCCCATCCAATTTGGACATGGCGGCTGCGACCGTCAAGAGGTATCAGAACGCGGCGCCAAGAGATGATAGTCGCGTCGCGGATAGTGTGTCGCAGCATATGATGGAAGATCGGACCTCTTTGATGCAGGAGCAGTGGCTGGGAACTCCACAGGAGGAGAAGGACTGGTGAGTTTGGGGTATGTGCTATATTTGGTACTCGCGATGCTGAAAAGATTGCCTCCTCGAAGTTATGTCACTGAACTGTGCTACATTCATACCAAAGTGATGATTGTCGACGATTTGCGTGTCATCGTGAGTGGGCGCTGGATCTATCGTACTCGCTGTCGACGATTGTTTGAGATGGAACGCCCCCTTCCTCCCGTAGATCGGGTCGGCGAACTTGAACGATCGATCTCAGAAGGGAGATGGAGACTCGGAGATCGCCATTGTCATCGAAGACAGTGATATGATCCCGAGTACCATGGATGGTCGGCCTGTGAGTCCTCCTGGGAACGGAACTGAGGCGGATTGCAATGTACTGACCAGAATTCGCATATAGTACCAAGCCGCTCGGTTTGCTGCAACTTTCAGGAGACAGATCTTCAAAGGTGTGTCCAGAGTCTATATCCGTTCTCGTCGAAATGCCCCAATGATTACCATTTCAGAGCACCTTGGGCTGTTACCACCACAGCCAGTCCCGAACAATCATGAGCCGATCACGTCATTCATGCACGCCGTTCCGTATCCCAACGAAGACCAAACTCGCTCTCAGGAAGATGCCCTAGTTGCTGATCCGATATCTCCCAACTTCTGGAATTTCTGGGATGCCACGGCCACCAAGAACCGTGCCTTGTTCTCCGAAATCTTCAGGACGGTTCCGACTGATGCTGTGCGCAACTGGGAGCAATACAAGGTGGGGCTGGGGATGCATCGCTACAAGGCGGAACAATCGGAGCGCTGACCAATTACGAATGGTATTAGGCGTTCATTCCCAAGGTTAAGACGGGGCATACCACATCGGATCTGCCCATCGATCAGATCAAAGCCAAGCTGAGTGGCATCCGAGGTGCACTCGTCACGGCGCCCATGGAATTCTTGATCGAAGAGGAGTCGTTGACGGATGCGAGCAAGAACCCGGACTGGCTTGGTTTGAACCCGACGTTGCCGATCTATATCTGAGGTGGTTGGTGGCTTGATCGAAAGGAGGAAGAGTGGGCGGTGTCAAAGTATGAAAGTAGATGAAATGAACAGGCTGAAACTGGTGACTTGGGTGTGATCAGAGCGTCGCCTCAAAGCCTCTCCAACCGAGCCGATTATAGCATCGATTCCTCTGCGGGCAGCTGACCTTTTATAGTGCAAACCCCATCTGGAGAGAGCTAAAGTTAACTCCTTCGATCTCGATCCCCAAGTCAGCCAACTCTACTCCAAGGTTCGGATGTCGGGTGTAGCAAGGGCCCAACGGGGCTAAAGAATCGACCGTTACGTGGGGTCGAAGTCGAGGTCTCTAGATGCGATATCGCCATCGCGCATCCAACACTTGAATCAGTGCATAGGCCAAAGCCCCGGGGTGGTATAGGCTAGGGTACTGAAACCTTGTGCTTGGTTCGCCTTGTTCACCAACTTCGAATGAGTCGTCGGCCCTGTCTAAGAACAAGGTGCTCCTATGCTCTCTAACAAGCAGGCACCGGTGCCGACCGGCGCGAGTTGTCCCTGTCGTTACGGGAGCCACAAGGACAATGCAGAAAATGGGTGGGACCAAATATTTGGGCCCCATTTGGGTCGCCGCGACAGGAACGAACAAGCTTCTGCCCGTGAGGAGTCATTTAAAGCACCGATAAGATAAAAACGCCCCCATTAACCACTTCTTGATCGGACAGTGTCCATTCTTGATGTTCTGAACGGTTTGGGTTGATTCTCAGCTCAAAGGCGGATGTGATGTACTGAGGGCACGTGTTGCGTTGTAAGGTAAACAAAGGAAATGAACATTTCTATCCCGACCACCACGAGGCAAGTCCTCCTCTCGTCACATTTCTCTCATTCCTCCCCTTCGCTTCGCGCCGCCACCTTCGATGTCGTCCACAGAAATCCTTTTCAACTCCCCAGCACTCTACTCTCTAAAGCGCACTCAACTCGTCAAGATATGCAAGAGGCACGGCCTCAAAGCCACCGGTACGGTATGTGATGTTTTACGCAACACCGGTCCGAACGAACAGGGTGCTGACTGGACGCGATTCATCCATCCAGAATGAGGCATTGATCGCCAAACTACAACAGTTCGCCTTAAATCTCCCATCTAAGGAGAGCGGCGCGTTTATTCCAGCAAGTGATGCTACCACGGAGGAGGAGGATGAAGGCAATTGTGACGTGGATGAAGACTCAACAGCGACCCAAGCGGTCATCATGACAGCACAAAGGGGCCAACCTGCCCGCCCTAGCGATCCCTGGTCGATGGTCGAGGGACACAGCAGAGAAGAGGAGAATGTGATGCCTCCCAAGATGAACTCGTTAAGGTCCAAACAAAGCGGTTACTCGCTGTCAACCATGGGAGAGTTCGGGGCTGAAACTAGTGGTTTGACCAAGAGTTCGTCACCCTACTGTCGAAACGCGATTCTTTGGCTAACCGGATTTGGCATTTCTGTACAGCTTCGAGCCTCGGTTCATCTATTAAAGCTTTTGCCTCATCCCTCAGACGCGTCGCGTCCGGCGTTCCTGCATCGGCGTCTGTTCGATCGAAAGCTAGTACAAGCTCATTCGCGACACGTGCCCCAGAGCCAATACGAGTACAACGTTCTGTATCACCACGACGACCCGAAACTCCGGAGCCAACACCAGCGACATACATACCCGACCAAGCTCTCGGGCAGAGCACCGTCCGACTCGTACCCACACCATCCTCCACACTCAAGATGAAGATCACCTCAGCACCCAGCCCAAGTACAGATACATTTATGGTCCCCACGAAGGTGCACGACGGAGAAGACGATAATTCTGAAGATGACTGGCGAGAGTCATGCGACAAACGCGCCTCCTTTTTATACCCGCAACTCCCTGAATTCGCCTTGGCTACCGCAGCGGCTTCGAGAGCGGACCTTCACGCGATTATGCCCGACATCTGTCCACCTTCCGCTCTCTCTTCACCAATGGCTGGTCCTTCTACCAAAGCGTTGCCTCTCAACCTACAGAGCCCAGCGACCGCGGCCACGGCCGCGTCAGTCCTGGATGAAATGAACAGGCGCCTCGCCATGGCTCCAAACGCACCGAAGGCCATGACCTTTGAGGCTTTCGCGAACAAGGGGCCATTATTCTCAACGGGACCGAAGATCGACTGGACAACCAGCGGCTTAAAGGAGACTAAAGGAGGAGACCGGTTCCAGGATGCACACGAGGGGATGTTCAACCGGTGCGTTTTCAACATTTTTTTTTGGATTCGCGTTTTCAACGCGCATATCGCTGATGGGTATTCGCGCAGAATGGATTCTATCACGTCACACTATGCTGCCAAGCGCCCTGCGCCGGGTTCTAACGATTTGTTGGGTGGTAAGAAGCGCAAGTCGGTCACGATGGGTGTGTCGTCCCCGAGAAGGCGTCCTTCAATCTCTGCCACGCCCTCCGCCGCGAAGCGACGTTCCAAAGCCAGTATGGCCGTGGAACGGAAGGCAATTGCGCCAACGCCGATCAACAAGAGGGCGGCTAATCGCCAGCCTGAGGCGTCCAACAGCATCCCAACAGACCAAATAAGCCCAAGCAAGAAGCGGGTCACGATCATCGAAGAACCGGAGGAGGATCAGGATGCTGGCGACGCTGATGGTGATGCACCGATGCCAGGCGCGTTTGGCGGTAGCTCCAAGGTCACTCCGGTTGTGAAACCATCGGAGGCAGCGAAGAAGAGGCTAGACATGGCCAAGGCTAAGCGCAGAAGTAGCTCGGGCAGGAAGAGTCTAGGCAAAGCGAATATTGTGGGCACTGGGGCTTCGACTTCTGGTAAGCGTTCTTATTTAAACTTGGTCGAACTTTGAGCAACTGACTTAGATTACCCTTTTTTTTCAAAAAATTTAGCAAAACCCCCTTCTACTGGGCGCTTTGGCTTCTTGAAGTCGTCGGCCAAGTTGGTCAAGAGTGCTTGGAACGCTGCTACGGGACCCAAGAACTCGACTGGAACTACCACTAAGCAGGCGACCGCACCGACTCCGTCCAAGCCGCCCGGAAGTATCAGCACATCTCGCGCCGATACCAAGCTCGGAAATAACGTTCTCGGCAGCGCCTTGACTAAATCTTCGTCCTTCCTCAGGAAGAAGGAAACGCCTAAATCACCGGAAATTGTGGCGGCCGGCGCCTCAGGCTCTTCAAAGAGGCAAATGATCGCAGCGACCATCGCAGCGAAGTCTCCACCACCGCCGCCCCCGTCTTCAAAGCCCCCTTTCCCTCCACCCTCTGGATCCAATACGAGGCACGTGTCGTCGCCGTCGCCTTTTGGGAAGCCAGCTACAGGGACGCCGCTCCTACCTTCCACTTCCGGACCTTCTGTGACAAGGAGGGTCGCCTCGGGATCCTCTACGTCTCAAAGTGTGGCACCATTGGGGAGGAAGTCTGGAACGGTTACAACGGGTTCAACTGGTCGTCGGCTCCCATTGCCAACAGCTGGGGGTGGGCCAACTGCTTTGGGTCAGGGAGAAGGATCTGCTAGGACGTCACATTTGAGCGCGTTGGGATCGACTTCTGTCAGTAAACGTACGACGAGCTCGAAGGAATCAATCGGGTCAGGCTTTGGCTCCTTGGGGGCGCATGCCCCTGCAAAGCCCACGGGAACGGGCAGATCTTCGACCTTGACTGCCCCAACTGCATCTTCGTTGGCGAGGCTTCAATCGAACATCCGCCCTCCGACCGCCTTAGGCAGGCCGGTTCAGAATCAGAACCAGCCTCCATCGATCATTAGCTCTCATTTCCCATCGGTTTCGACACTGAAAGCTCCTCAAGCGTCCTCTACGACGTCCGCCCCGTCCCCGTCACTGAACAACGGCCCCCTCGAGCCGGTCACCAACACAGTGAATATGGACGCGACGATGACGAATGGGGAACCTGAATCGATGACCGACTTCTTCATTCCTCTCGACGACTCGTCCGCACCCAGTACGTTGAACTCGAATGCCAGCGGTTCACGATCTGGTCGCCGTCCTAGAATCTCTAGGTCCAAAGTCATTGCCAAATTGGGAGAGAAGAGGGCTCAAGCGGATGCAGAGTTTATAGCCAATACGAGCGCAACTTCCATAAGACCTTCAGCCGGTGAGAGCCCATCTGGAGGTGCCAGTGCTTTGCACGTGCGCAGGAGCCATGGCGTTGGTGCGCCGGGTGGGACGCCTAGGAGGAGGAACGCCAAGGATGCGGAGATCGCTGTGTTGGCGAGTGCGAAGAAGGCTGTGAGGAGGAGTGAAGTTGTACGACGGCAGAGCAAGCCTGCGGTTGGTGGCCCGGGCGCGGGAGGACCCAATTGGGCTGGGATCAGTGCTGGGTTTGCGCCTAATATGAGCGCAGATGTTTAATGTGGAGGGTAGGTTTGCGCCGCGATAGGTTTTTCTTTTCTTTGAACAGGTAGACATCATGTGTGTTAGTAAAGACTTTCATTTGTGTTTGTGTTTGTGTTTGTGTTTGTGTATTGTGTACTACAGCTCGTGTATTGCAGCCTATGTACATATGTTAAGGTCATTCAATTGGATCGCCAGATCTTGAGGTTGTTGTTGACCGCATCCACAGGTCCAGCCATGCCTAATTTTTTTCTTATCTGCGCTCAGTGACCCACCAGTGCCAATTCTGGGATCTAGTGTGTATAGATTGGCTGGACAACCCCCCCCCAGGTATCGCTGATTCAAGAAAGTCACGGGTGTTGATTTTAGGGCAGTGGAACAACCTAGAATGTATCTCGGTGGGTGAATTCGAAGACGAATTTGGTCAGACGCAATTCCTTGTTCGGCCAGCCGAAAGCACTGTCGGGACTACTGCTAGCTGTGTAACAGAGCAATAGAACTTGGCATTTCAGAGTAGGTCATAGCTCGGAGTTTGGTTTACTTGGAGTCATAAATAATCAAGTACGCGGGCCTGATTGCATCATCATTATAGACAATGATTTCGTCATCAGAAAGCCGGTGTCCACGAACTCCAATGACCTTGAAAAGGATAATCAAACTATATTTCAAATGGGCGATTGGTAAGGGGTTGCATGCCAGCCACTCACCGAGTTGTAGCCATTCGGGGGCTTTTTTCGCCCCTTCTCCCATTCACCTGTAAAGAACGGTTTACCAACCGCTACATTGCAAACCATCATTGCACTATAACCAGATTCAACACCGTTGCGAGAGTATTGCGTCGCCCTGCACTCATAGAGTATGTCAGCCGCGAAATACGGTGGTGGAGAGGTGGAGAACTACAGACTTCGAGGATGTCGATGAAGAGTAGATACCCGACCCAAAGCTAGAGAAGGAAGATCTGAGAGGCGGAAATATATTGATCCACGCCGAAATACTCACTCTCCAGAATCAAGCGCAAATCGGACGCTGAAGCTTGTCCGAAGGATCTCACACAAGGAGCAACCCGAGTCATAGCATATAGTGGCATCCTCCCCTGACTGAGTAACCTTCGTATGGATCTTGCGCCAGGATTCCTCGGTTGGATCTCCAATTTGACACTTTCGAAATGTACAATGGAACAATTGCTGCTCATTTTTGACCGTTTTGCTTGATTCCTTCACTCAGTTTGTGGCCCTAGCATATTCATGACGGGTTTTACTCACAGATATGACCTATATAGATCGTCCAGTGCTTGAGTGTATTGTACCTTGTAGACGAGTTGCACATTTGGTGGTGGCACATGGGGTAGTGGCACACTAGACGGTGACACACTAGACGGTGACACGCTGGGAGCTGGCATATCGCTCTTGTTCCAAGAGGTCGCGAACCGAAAACACACTACAAGAGAAACGTCAACTCGCCAATTGAGAGGACCATAGCCGTAGAACAGACATCGTTACCTTTCAGGTACTCTTCTGTTTCCGCATCGAGCCTTCTCAGATTTACACTTGAGAAGGGTGTTGGATTCCGTACTGAAGGACATTCATGAGCCAACAGAACTCACGACTCGAGGCATGGCGTATCTACTCACCGACGCCTTCAACCCGGCGGACCTCTCTATGCCAAGGTTCTGGAAGCAACCAGTCACTAGTCCCGTCCATATACTCGATGTAATAGAACTCGTCGCTAGTTTGACATAGTTGAATGTGCTGCGGAATTGTTAAGTAGAGGCAAGACGTATCGCAATATAATGTTTAGCAACTCACACGAATCTCCTGTTGAAGCGTGGCCCGTCGTACATTCGCTGTCAAGCCATGACTACGAACCACGCCGTCATGCTCCACAACAACCCAGGAGCCTCCGTAACCAAAGGAGGCACAGCGCAACGGTACCTGTTTTCCTGTTTTGTCCGTTCGAAGGATGATCGAAGAGCAAGAAGCGTATACCTTCTCAGACGTGTCACATATGTAGTATCCGTGTGGTCCAAAAGCTACCCAGTTGATCAGTACGTCGCTTTGCCAAAGCTTCCAGACCGCGGGATATGCAATCCTGACGGTAGATGACACTTCAATTTTGTAGTGTTAGGAAAGATGGGGAATCATAAATGCACACCTTGATTGCTGCCAGCCCAAGTCAGAAAACACTCACGTTCCATGTCGTCCCACAACCGCACTGTCCAGGTTTGATAGACGCATAAAGATGTACGTCGGATCTTGTAAGCTCCAGTAGGAGGTCACTCACTTTCCCGTTCCAGCAGTAACCATTCTTCCCGAAGTCAACGTTGTTGAGTACACACTGACTTCTGCCAGCTCAAAAAGAGATCGCTCACGTTTCACTTTCTTCCGCAAACCCATGTTCCAGAATTAGCGGAGACGAGGAATCATAAGTACATATATTGACCGCTGCGATCTCAGGTCAGGGGTCACTCACGTCTCCTTTCCACCTTGAACCCTGCGTTCCAGAATTGACACAAAGACTCATAAGTAGACATTTCGACCGCTCCAGGCTCAAGCCAAATGACACTCACGCTGCATTTCCTCTTCCAATTCCAGGGTCGGCGGAGACGAGGGAAAATAAATACACACATCGACAGCTGCTAGAGATCACTCACGTCCCTTTTCCTCCTTCAACCCTACTTGCCAGAATCAGCAGAGATGGAAGATCGTGGGTGCCAGCATCCACTGCCGCCAGCTCAAGCCAGGGGTCGCTCACGTTCCATTTCCACCTCCAACCCTACATTCCTCCAAGAGACGAGGGGCCATAAGTACACTCATCGGCCGCTGACAGCTTATATCAGAGTCTACTCACGTGCCCTTTCTTTTTTAATCCCTGCATTCCAGAATTGTCAGAGGGGAGGGATCATAAGTGCGCACATCGACTGCTGCCGGCCCAATCAGAGGCCACTCACCTTTAATACCCCACCTTAGCGCTACACCCGAGAACCGGTGAAGACGGGGATTATAAATGCACGGATCACCCGCTGCAAGTTTAAGTCAAGGGTCACTTACATTCCACTTCCCCCCCTAACCCTATGCTCCAAAATTGGCAGAGACGAGGGATTATAAGCATGCATTTCAACTTCTCCCGGTGGAAATCAAAGTGTACTCACACTTTATTTCTTCTTCCAATGCTATGTCCCAGAGTCGGTGGAGACGAGGAATATAAATACGCACATCGGCTGCTGCCAGAGGTCACTCACATCTCTTTTCCTCTGTCAACCCTAAGTTCCAGAACCGGCACAGATGAGGGATCATAAATAAATGGATTGACTACTGCCAGCTCAGGTCGGAAACCACTCACGTCCCTTTTCCTCCTTCAATGCTATGGTTGGGAGTCGGCAGAGGCAGAGGAATCATAAACACCGGTATCGACTGCTATGAGCTCAAGTCGGGGGTCACTCACATTCAATTTCCATCTCTAACCCTACATCACAAGATCGAAAGAGACGACGGATCATAGGTACACATTGTCATGGTTTGTTGCTGACAACCACTCATTCCAGTCTTTCATGTGATCTTATCAAAGAATCCTGTCTATGGGGACCTAACTCAGGAACCGGCAACATCAGAGTTACTGGAGTTAACAGACTTAACATTCCAAGAATTATCAATGATGACATCAATGACGTCATTCGAAGCCGCAGCACCATTAATAAGCCCTGCAGTACGCAGTACTTATATTTAGTAACCAGAAGCTGAACTGAGTCATTGCATGACTCAGTCGGAAGCTGCAGTAGCTATTCTTAGATAGAAGCAGCAACTGCAGTCCACAGTAGAAGCCATAGCTAGCAACCGCAGTAGAAGTAGAAGCCACAGTTATAGAAGTTGCGACTGCAGCCTGGGAATAACTGCGTAGACCTAGGGTATATAAGGAAGGGGATCTGAGCCGGTCTCAGTTCTCCATTCCACCCTCTTATTGCTACCAAGTGAATACATCCCTCATACTCTCAAAACCTTTGTGCACCTTTCCAAATACCGACAGACAAGTAAGTAGGGTTCAGTTGACCTGAGCACCCTTTAAATTGGTGAACTGACATTAGGGTGGAATCCCTTAGTGCTCACCTCAACCCAATCCCATCAGCTTTCCCCCATCGCCCTCAACACCTGCAGCCAGGACAGGCTCCTTTGCAGCAGCAATCGCACCAACTCCACCGACCTCCTCATCAACCCTAGCAGGCCTAAGGGTAAACGAAACATTGTCGATATTAGCATAGTTGACAATTCGAATGACGACATCTACAATACCAACACTGAGGACAACGGAGTCCTCATCAAGAAGCAGAAGGTAGAAGACGAGAGGCTCAGTAACGCAATCAATGAAATCCATACTCAGCCAAACACCCCCACGCCATCAGAAACATCAGGTAAGTCCATCGATATTCCCACTGCCCTCGAAAAATTAAATCTAATCGAACGTGACATCTCCATCTTTAATCCAGACTGTGAAATCACACCATCCTCTGCAAAACCCGGAACCCTCGACTGGGTCTACTGCCTCACCAAAGCCGTTTGGGGAGATCAAGACACCCCTTGGGAAACACCCTCTCTCACATCAGACACCACTGCACCGGACACAGTAGAAGACGAATATCACCCTCATGAGTGCTTCTTCGTTACAATCGACAATGGCAAACAACAGTGTGCTTACAAATCCTGCAAATCTCACACAGAAATCCTTCACCTAACCCCCTCTGGATCCTATATCAACCACGAAACTGGGATCTACATCCCCAACAATCGTTTTGAATCCCTCGTCAAGAAGAATGTCATATTGTATTTGCCCTCATCGCCTACATTTGCCCTATGCAACTTCACACCAAGCAAATGCCCATTGGTTTACATTCATCCTTGCAAAGCGCGCCAAGTCCCCAAGTCAACATTTGTTATGTTTGTCCATTCTACCCACGCGCCTTGGAAAGCCAACATTTCTACATGTTGAAGTATCTACACGCGCGGAGGGGAAGTCACCGT